>JALJCO010011302.1:0-60000 GCA_023101725.1 Atherinomorus stipes | reverse complement strand
AAGGCTTTCCGGAAGCCAGACCATCATTTAGGAAAGTTTCTGTTTCTCTCGAGCCTAACTCAGATTTCACCCTGAAGATCTTTAACCTTTGCTTTCTTGGAGCCGTTCTTCCAGGATGGTCTGACTTTATGATGCCTGGTATAAATTTCTGTCTTTTTAGCATCAGCTTTAGATGAGCATCAGGCTTCAATCAAGAAGTGAAATGATCCAGAACCTGAGAAGCAGAAGTTGATCTGTAATTGGCATTTAGGCTTCTTCCTCCTGCTTTCTCAACACCACCTAATCACTGGCTCTCTATTATTTGTCTGAGGGATTAAAGCAGAACAAAGGTCAGGCTCATTCTTTGGGAAACACCTCCGACCCTGCAGTGATCACCATTTCTCAGCACAGTCGTGGGTCTCAGTTCGGGCTTAAAGGTTCAAGGCGACTTTAGCTCAGCTGCTTCCACGCCTTTTGTAGACAACCTTGAGCAGCTTTCTGTCCACCCCGGGGTGTATTATAGCCATCAGCACTCAGGCTCTATGCAATTAGTGTCAGGGTGAAAGGTGAAGGCAGGATTTAAGCCTGAGACCTGCTGGTCAGTCAACAGACCCGGGGATGAAATCCCTCCGGACCCCTGGGACAGAAGCCCGCCGCTGACAGATCCGTGCCAACACAAACACACAAACACAGGTCCAGCTCGGAAACACCGAGCAGCTTTAAGCACACGAGCACACGCTAACTAAGCTGAGCACAAACACAAACATGCAGGTTTCTACGCTGATGCCGCTTCCACCAGCATGGCGGCCGTTACAGTCCCAGTCATCGGAGGGAATCTGAGCAGGGTTTTATCAGACCATAGAGGTGGTCCCTCTGACTCCCGCAGTGTGGTTGAAGGAGACATGTCCACATGTCCACATGTCCACATGTTCTGCCCCTTCTGCGGTGATAATGCTAATACATGGTTGGACATCTCTGATAGCGTCTCGCTGTCGCCCGTTTATCTGCAGACTAACATCTGTAACATCACCCCCGTCTGAAATCACTGCACTGGCTCCTGGTTTCTTTCAGAATCGAGTACCCACTAATGCATCCACGGACAGGACCCCCATTACCTTCAAGAACTCCTCACCCTCCCTCACACCCCTTCATACACACCTCTTCACGACTCTCCATTCTGCATCTACAAACACCCTTAAAGTCCCCAGAACCAGTCTCCACGTGATGGGTGACCGGGCCTTTTGCTCCGACCACCTGAGGCCCCCTAGACTGATGCTTTCATATGTCATCTTAAAACCCACCTTTTAAAGAAAGTTCCTTTTACCAACTTTTTGTGACTTTTTCTTTTAACTGTTGTCCTTTGAGATTGCTTTTAAAAGTTGAATATGTTAAAAGCTAATATATTAAAAGCTATATTTTTTTTTTTTATTTAAAAACCTCCACGTTTCGAGGGGTGCAGAATGAAAGTACAGCATTTCCTTGAAAAATTATATTTAGCCTGAAAATAAATATAAAATAAATTTGAATGGGTTTGACAATGGCGTCATGTTTCCATCTACAAGCCAATGCATGCCGCCACTACGGGTTGCCAAATACAACCTCTGTGTTGCAATAGTAAGTTCAGCACAGCTAGACTGGAACTGGGAAAAATGGTGGAGTCGGCAAGTCCAGCAGCTGCTTCAGAGCCCCGGAGATATTATCCTTCTCAGAAGAGGAGTGACCTGCGAAGAGCAAAAACTGGAGTAAATTTAGGTGAAGACTACACTAGATGGACCCACATAAACTTTCCATGGCATCAAAACACAAAATTTGCAACTTTTCTCCTGGATCAGTAAACTAGCTCATTTGCTAATGTGGCTAACGTTTGCTGTCAGTTATAAACTCCTCTGAAATACTTGTTGGACGTGCTGCAGGCTGCTGGTCACTTGCAGCCTCACTTATCAGCAGATTCTGGCATCCCAGCGGTTGGCGTTGTTTTTCTGCTGTTGCACCTGCAACCTAGACACACGTGATGTCGCTGTTCTGTTCGCATTTCATATTCAACCTTATTATTATTATGATTATTATTTTCAGGAATTACTCCATCATTTATTCATTCTAGAAGAAAGAAGTTAATTAAGTTGATTCCATATTTTCTTTTGCTTGTGTCATAAAACCAGAATATGAATATTTTAAATCTCAGGAAAAGAGGACTGGTAGTACTTTCAGGGTATCCTCTGAGGTACTGCTTACTGTTACTTATGTTGTACCTTGTGTGGAACAGTATTCTACCTCTGATGACATCTTGTAGCCTGATGTCTCCCATCACAGCCTAAAACCAAAAAAAAGATTTTCCTCCATTACATGCATTCATATGGCAGTGGACACATCAGAGGCCATGTGGAGTTCAGCGTCTTCCTCAAGGACACGCCGACACTGGAAACTGGGCTCAAACCAGCAACCCTCTGACTGGCAGACGACCGCTCAGCATCCTGAGCTGCAGCTAGGTGATGATAAAAATGAGGATGATGGAAAACATATTTAAAATAAACATAACCATTTTAAACCCAAGTTTTAAAATGAAAATGTACAAATGTACAGATGCAGGCATGAGAAAGTTCCGCCTTTTTCTGCCAGAAGTGGTGCAGTAATAGTGCACCATTACTGCACTATCACTGGCTGAACGATTTCTCCCGTGAATACATCATCGTGCATCGTGTCCAAACTTGGCGTGTGGAAAATTCTTCTTCCAGGCGTTCATTTAAGCTCTGCAATCGTTCCCCCTGGGAACGTGGGCGTTTCTCTGTGTGATCGAATTAGCAGACGAGGCGCTGGTAAGTGGCTGGCAGTCGGCAGAAAGGGGAACTTTGTCATTCCTGGATCTGTAAGCATTTTTTCTGCTCTAAACTTCACAGCCATGCAGCCATGCAGGATAGCCCTCCACACACATGCAGCTTTTTAAGGAAACCTGCCATGAATGCAGGAAACTATAAAGCCTCCATCTATGAGTAAAGCTTGTTTCATCATACAGATGAAACGGTATAAATTTGAACCACTTAGACAGAAATGTGTCTTTCAGAGCCTCAGAGGTCCAGCTGTGAGCCCTTACTGGTTCAGATTGTACCCTGGGGGACAGAAATGTCCTCCTGTCATACCTGTTGTTGGGACCATGTACAGGATCATAGTTTACAAACTGAAGGTGGTCGTCCAGTTTCTTCTGTTAGCAGCTGAAGCTCTCATGTTGCTCTGCAGGAGAGTTTAAGGTCCAGATCATTGTTCCTTCCTAGTCTTGTGTTCTCGTAGCCAATCCGCTCCATCGTTATCATGTCCTCTTCCTTGCTTGTGGTCTTTCCGGAGGAGTCCACCAGGGGTCCATTAGAGAGACTAGACAGAGGTTCTGAATCTGTAGGATGAAGTGATGAAGATGATGGGGGATGTTAATCAGATTCCCTCAACCATCTGTCTGTTTGGCTTGGCTTCCTCATTTCTATTCTTTCTCCTGCATTTCATCAGCATTTCCTCATCATGAAAAGACAGAGTTTTACATTCATAAATGATTAAATCAGGGTTCCCCAATCTGGTCCTGCAGGTGTTCAATGTGTCCCTGCTCAAACACACCTGACATTGAAAAGCTGCAGGATTGCAGCCGTTTTAGGACCAGATTGGAGACCCTGGATTAAATCTTCCACACCAGCATCTCATTACATATAAGATCTGATTTCTTCCCCACGGTAGAAACAAGAGTCATGACTTCACCTGCCTCCTGTGGCTAATCGTCAGCTGTCTGCAAGATGAAGCTGAAACGATGCGTACACACCAAACGCGATTTGGGCGTCAGGTTTGCATGCAAAGTCAATGGCAGACACGTGTCTAGGAGGCGTTGAAAACCCTGCGGCGTGTCTAGACGCGTTTTGTGCATTGAGTTTGAAGATTTTGAGCATTTGACGCACGTCAAGGGCAGCAGACGCCTTCGTTGGATAATCTGAACTTTGGCGCCCTGACGCAGGGCGTCAACCAATCAGAGCAACTCAATGTCATGATGCAGATTCACATTTTATGACAGAACAGGAAACACCAAGAAGAACCAGGGGAATCTCCTCTCTCTCTGAAGACAGAAGAGGATAGACTGTAATCTGCGTCCGGTCCAGTTTCTGAACGGCGGTTTGATGACCTGCTGTGCCGATGGGATTTACCGGGCTGATAATGCTGCCTTGCATCGGGGCATCAGGACGTTCAACTGGGCTCCCCTCATCAGCGCACAGCTCCTGGAGTAAATGAACACTCAGAACACCTGGAATCATCTGGTGAACCCAGACATGGAGCAGAGACGCCCTATAACGACGTTCCCTAGCTTTGTTTATCAAATAAAGCAGAGCCCTTCTCTCTCCTGCATCTGCCATGGTGCAAACAGACTAGTGAAACACGTCGAGCGCACCTTGGCTGGACATCCCTCGACACGTGTCGGGGACATCTTGACGCTGGAAATCAAGCCACTGACTTTTTAGCGACCCAGCGTCCAATTCTGGCCGTCAGGCTCATTTTTGACGCACAAATCGTGATGGGTGTATACCCAGCAAAACAGCAGCTCCAGGATTGGACTAAACCACTGCGCAGCATTTTAAAGGAGTGAGATGGACTTCAGAAACGATTCAGAGCCAGCTAGAGCCTGTTGCTGTGGAACTGCATTATTAAAGGATAACTTTCCTTTTTTTTTAACCTGGACCTTATATCTAGGAGTTTATACGTGCATTTACTCACCGGTAACATTTCTGAATCACTTTGACACCTACGGAAGATATTACGTTGAGTCATCCTTCGGTGTACGTCCATATAACGGCAGAGACGGGGCAGCCATCTCAACAGATAAAGTCTTTCCCATAGGCCATTAACTCATTCACTGCCATTGACATCTATAGCCGTATACAGCGGGGGATAAAGTATTGAACACGTCAACATTTTTGTCCGAAAATATATTTCTAGTAGAGCTGTTGACATGAACTAAAACTGGTGACAATCTGGCAACATCTGGTGAAAATTTCAATACTTTTTTCCCCCGCTGTATACGGCTATAGACGTCAATGGTAGTGAATGAGTTAATAAAGAAGGACAAACCTTCCGCTCACGTGACCCATTGGTTTCTGAAGAGCTGAAGCCAGGTGGGCGTGTCCCACCGTCGCCATCTTGCCGTGTCACGTGTGTCATCACTATTGGAAAATACTAAAATGGGCAAAGGCAAGGGCGCTCGGAGCCAGGGATGTTTGACAGCTAACATACTCTGAGCTAAATGTTAACCGAGCTAACTGGAAGCTAACAGGAGCTAAAGGAGATTAGCCCCCTAAGCGGCGGGGTAAAGGGGAAGACATAGACAAGACAAGACTTAGACTTGCTATTATCTGACTAAAAACCGCTGTTGTGCGACTCTGCTATAAACTGAGACCTTACTGAGAGCTAACAAGGAGCTAACAAGGAGCTAGCTAGGAGCTTCCGGTCGGCAGGCCTGCTTCTGCTCTGCCGCATGTCAATCAAAAGGACACGCCCTTAATTATTTGTTATTTTAAGATTAAGTAACATCTAAACGGATGAGTTATTAAAAAAAATTCACCCCCCTCACAGTTAACATTAAGGTCTATAGCTCTTTTAAGGTTTCTGCTTGAAAATGACATACCCAAAATGAATAGAGATATCTCTGCATCTACAAGGTCTATTTAGCCATTTTGGTGTCATAATAAAGGGAACACTTGGGACTTTTGTTGTGTAAGACAGAATTTCTGTTAGTCACTCTAAGTAGCGGTTGTTTATGTTTGTATTCTTTGGCTGCTGGTTCACTGAGTTTTTGTCGTAGAGAAATAATAGTGGTACTGTTGAAATCGTCAGGATCTTAGCGTTCATATGATATACTGTTTGTTTGTCTACCATGAAGTATCAGAGGGTAGCGATGGAAATGTGCAGAGTGGGTGGACGCCTACCTTATTTAGATTTTATATTTAAACATTAATATACTTGGTGTATGTTAAAATGACTTATATGTACTTGTAGCAGAGTTTCTCCTTTTAATTTATTATGGTATGGCTACAAATTAGTGCAACATTGTGCGCTTTTGCTGCAAGAGTCTTAAGTCCCCCAATTACCTTGGGTAAGGTTAAGGTAAACTTGACCGATTAAACCTAAAATGAATTTCTGCTGTGAAGTTGGTGTTTTTAACATGGGAGTTTATGGGGATTTGCTCTGTTTTGCAGCACCTCGCGGATCAAGGGAGAGCTACAAAAAATCGCTTCTTCCAGGTAGCCTTATAGTGGGCCACTGGAGGTTGCCGCTTGGTCTTTCCGACCAGGCCGTAAGCACTGAGAGCGCAGTGCACAGATTGGATTGTGCAGCGATTGTTTTGGCACAGGTCTAATTTTTTGCGTTTGCCGCAGTCGAATTTGTGACGTATGGCAGGAGGTGGGATGTTAAAGTAGAGAATTCAGACCATTTCCAAAATAAAAACTTCTTTCAAAATAAACAGCTGGACCAAGCAATGATAAGAAGGGGGATCTTCACGTCAGCAGGAGATGAAGGCACACGTGAAGGAAGTGGGGAAGCCAGGGTATTGTGGTCAATGAACCTGTTCACATCCCTTCCTCCCCTCCTCGCCACCCTTCATATTAATATGAATCTCACCGCCCGGCACTATTCCCTTCTCGCTCACATCACAAACTAGCGGAGCCATAAGACCCACCCCCCTTACCGCCATGGTTAATAGTCATCTTAGACTTCCATACTCTCAACACCTTCCTTTTCCTCCCTCTACCCAATCCACACCTCATTAAAGCATAAACAACATCCTACCACCCACCTGCCACCCCCGGTCCCCCTCCCCCCTCCCTCATCAATGGGGCGACCTCACCTATATTTCATTATTTTAAGAAATATTAACAAATTAATTACATATTTATAAATTAATTCTTCCTCCCCACTTAATTCATACGAAAATTGACCTATAAACCAAAAATAAATTTTTTATTTAACCTTGAAACCCTCTTCTTTCTTTTTTCTATTTTGTGTTTTTTTTTTGATCTTAATAGATTATTGTCTTCCCCCTCTTTCCAACCCCCCCCCTAACGAATGGAGGAGTATACTCTTTTCACCACAAAAACGAGCTCCACTCTTCTCAGGCGGAGTTTTCCCCTTGTTTCACATGCACCAACAGCACCAACACCAACTGCGTGATTACAGTAAGATTTCTTGAAGTATCTGATTATTGGGATGCATGTAGAGGAGCTGAAGGAACGATACACACACACATGAGAAACAAGAGGGATTGGGTGTCAATACTTCTAAGCACATGCATGAGATAAACAAGAGGGCGTCGACTAAACACGGATGACACGAGGACTTCGTAGCACAGCACTTCAGATCCGGTGGAAATGCATAGGTGCCCTGATCAGATACGAAATTGGTAAGGGCAAAAATCTGTTCTATTCATATCCGGTGGGTAGCGGGCCTTAGGCTCTTTTCCCATTGGCAAATAAAAGCCAGGTGTGATCCCCTGCTGGAAAACTACATGACCTCTGTCCCAACAACATATCAGGTGAGGCCATCACGGTGGGTTTGCGTTGATAATGCCATCAGTGGGACAGAAATCAGGAAAGTCAACACTGGAGAGGGAGTCGTTTTTAGGAGTCCGTCCTAAAAACGACTGAAAACCAGCAGGTGATTGTCTAGCACAGATGGAACATAGGCGACGTATCAGAGGCGTTGTTTTGGTTATATGAGACACGACTAGCGACATGTCATGACGTAGGCATGTACCACCCAACGTCATTACGTAAATTGCCGGCTCAACCCGAGTCTGGCGTTTCCACTGCATGTTGCTCAGAGCTGAGCCATTTGAAAGCAATTTCAACCATTGCGTCGCATCCCAAGTCATTTGATGTGGGTCTACGTGAGTCTGTGAGCTTTCCCACTGCCACTAAAAGCTGATAATTTACAGGTTTAAATGGGTTTGTTGGCCAGTGGGAAAGAGGTGTTTGTCATTTATCTTCAATCAGGACGGTTTTAATCATGTCTCAAAGTATTTGTAGAAGTCACCAGATGGAAGGTGTTGAACCAGAAAAGGAGGGAATCTGCAACTCTAAGTGATCATTTCTTTAAAATGTTTGTTCTTTTTTATTTATTTATTTATTTACTTTCATTTTGTTCTATTGAATATATTTTAATCAAATGTTTGTTTTAAATTTTACAATATTGTTGTTTTTTACTGTTTTTTCATCTTTCTGTAAAGGGGTTAGTCTTTGAGCTTCTGTAAAAGGGCTCTATAAATGAAATCTATTATTATTATGATTGATTTTTTTTTTCTTCCATTCTGGAAAGAGTTTTGCGAAATCACATTTTGGAATCAACACATTTATTGTTGCCATCACAGGGATTGTTGAATATTTCCAGCCACACATCACTCATTTGTTCAGTTGTGCAACACAGAGCTGCAGCAGATTTTATTTTTAGTAGATAATCAACAGCAGTGATCGCCTTCGCACCCTCAAGCTAACTTATTTAGAGTTGGCTCATCAGAAACATTCCAGTCTGGTCATGACATCCTGCCTTTTCCTGGTTAACCCTTCAGTCCATTCACCTTTCATGACATTTTTATGGGGTATTTCTCTGATTTTCTACCTGTTGTGTTTTCAGATGTTACAGCTAACTTTTCCAATCGTCTCAGCTGTTTTTCTTTACCTCTGTGGAAAACATCATGTGGTGAAGGAACAACAGGAGGTGAAACTAAAGACCTTCTGGTTCCATGATTCACCTTCATCTTTCTCCCACAAATTAAGCCACTGAAGGGTTTTCAAGGCATTTTGCAATGTGTATTTTGGCCTCTACTTCGATGGTTGCCACCACAGACACCAAACACTGTAAAAAAAAAAAAAAAAAAAAGGATTTAGTATCCGGTCATGTCTGAAGAGGGGAAAGTGAAGCCAGTTGGGTTTCCCATCGTCACCTTGCCGTGTCATGTGTGTCGTCACTCTCGGAAAATACTAAAATGGGCAAAGACGGGGCCGCTCCAAGCTGTGGGGCAAATGATTGCCAGCCAAGCTAATGCTAACCGAGCTAATCCGAAGTGAACAGAAATTAACAAAGATAGATGGTTTAAAGGTAAGACACCCTCAGACTTGCTGTTAACCAGCAAAAAACCACCATTTTGCAAATCTGAGGCCTTCCTGGGAGCATGCACGGAGCTAACTATTAGCCTCCACGGCTAAAATCGGCACCCAGTCTGTCACCTTTCAATCAATAGGACACGCCCCTAAATATGTTTAAAGTGTATGTTTCATGTTCTTTATAACGGCAGAAAATCATTCCTGAGAGGAGGCAGTAACTTTTCGGTCTCTTAAGTTGAAAAGAACCAGGAAGTATAAAAGGGAGGAGGAGGGGATAAAACTCTCATTCACAACCACCGCACAGTTTTGGAATCATGTGACCTCTGACGTCAGAGTAGGTGAAGACAACAGCCGATTAGCAGCTAGACATCATCTTTCTGAGCATCGTCTTCTTTCTGAACCTCTACAGCTGAGGCTGAACTCTCCGGCCAGCACCTTCTTCATCGCCTCCAGAGACGTCCTCTTCTCTGGACTGACTCTGCAACAGCGGGAGAAAACAAAACGTTAGCTTAGCTTTAGCTTAGCTTCAGCTTAGCTTTAGCTTAGCTTTAGCTGGCGCAGCTTCTGAGTTTCTGCAGGTTTCAGTGTTTGTTTCTGTTCCTCTCAACACCAAGAGCTCAAATCCGGAGGCGGGACTCATAAACGCCCATACACATGATCTGTGGTGAATAAAAAAAACGCTTTGCCTCCCATTGTTTTCCTACGGAAAGAGCCGGGTGTTACCCAGCTCACGAACCGGGGAGAGATGACTCAGTCCGCCGCATCAGAGCAGGACACTGTGTTTTCTCCGCTGCCTTTTCAGTCCAAAATCCTTGGAAAAGTGAGGATTTCTGACCGCAGAGTAAATGGAAAAGGGAGGAAACTGTCATCCCTCCAGACTGAGCTCACGTTTGGCTTCAGGACGGTCGATATCGGCTCCTCGGTCACTTTCAGTGGCTCGCTCGTCTTTTCTCCACATTTGGTCTCTAAAAAATATGTAAAAGTGTGATTGAGCCGTGAGACGGTGTTGCTGTTAGCAGAGACATCTGTGGACAGAGTCAAAGGGAAAACGTCCTGCTGCTGTTGGCAGAGACATCTGTGGACAGAGTCAAAGGGAAAATGTCCCGCTGCTGTTAGCAGAGACATCTGTGGACAGAGTCAGAGGGAAAATGTCCTGCTGCTGTTAGCAGAGACATCTGTGGACAGAGTCAAAGGGAAAATGTCCTGCTGCTGTTAGCAGAGACATCTGTGGACAGAGTCAAAGGGAAAATGTCCTGCTGCTGGGTTTGTTGAGGTGTAACACAGCCGGTTGTTGGTGGAAGTAAACACATGGACGCAGTCGCTGTTCGGCGGACATTCATGCCCCAGGTCATCCGCTGGAGCAGAGTCTGTCTCTTCTAAATGGAGATTTATCAGCAACTGTCGCTTAAACACACTGAAAACCTCAACAAATACATGATGATGGTGCTAAATAATAATGAAATTAATCAGATAAACAGGAACAGATTTTTTAAACGGTGTAAAGACCGTAGAAGATCTAAATGTGACACCAAACATCTTGTTCTCAAAATGAAACTAATCCAGAGGTGACTTAGAAAAAAAAAATTTTTTGTTATTTTCCACATTTTCATGTCTCTATATATATCTGTGGCCTTCAGCATTAAAGCTGTGATGATGTCGCATTCAGAGTCGCCTCCTCCTCCTGCTGTGATCCATGTTTTTATCAGTAGTCGGGAGTGTTCGCCTACACCTACTTCACTTCCGGTGTGTTGCTGGGGGCGCTGTTTCACACAGAGTGACAGGAATTTTCTGTTATTTCCTGTCACGAACATGTACATTTTTGCATTGGCAATGTTCAGTGTGGACTTAATACACTACAAAGGCTTCTACATATGTTTAAAATGGAACATGCACTTAAACTTCAAGATTAAATAACATCTAAACAGACTTTTAAAAAATTCACCCCCCTCACAGTTGACATAATCAGCTTGACCTATTAAACCTAAAGTGATTTTTTGAACCAGGCTGTAATCATGTTTATTTCAGCTGTAATCATGTTTATTTCAGCTGTAATTATGTTTATTTCTGCTGTAAACATGTTTATTTCAGCTGTGAAGTTGGTCTTTTTAACATGGGAGTCTGTGGGGATTTGCTCTGTTTTGGAGCACCTAGTGGATGAAGAAAGAATTACAAGTATTGAAGTTAACTTCCGGGCTTCACACTTTTCCAGCGGAGTTTGCCCCTTGATAGATACCGAGGTAAAGTAGCCACAACAAGCTGCTCTATCCATCACATAAAGCAGTTTTAAAGGTTTTCAGGTGAGAAAGAAATCCAAAAACTTCAAATCAGTGGTTGATTTAATGAGGGTCCTTGTTAGGTTTTGAAGAGGAGATTGGCAGCACTAATTCACCCACCGAGAAGAGCCGACATCATGAGACAGGACATGTTCTTGGTTTATGTTGTAAAATATCACGTTAATCCTGAATTATGACTCAAGGTAAAGTTAAACTGCTGTAACAGACATCATCTATAAATCAATCTGGATTTTTCCAGGGGGTTTCAAAGTTCTTGAAAACTGATTAGATTTATCCTGCTGCCTCTAACCAAACCAATGAACCAGCTGCACAACAAGAATGTCTCTTAAAAGGACTTGAGGCAAGATTAAGAAATGAAACTCGCGACTGGCGCTTAACTGCAGCCACGTGCCAAGCCGTCACGGGAGCACAAACTGAAGCTATAATGTTGTTTAATAACCTTTTTCTTTGTAGTTCTACTTTTTAGTGTCTTTCAGTTGATCTGGATCGTTTGCTGACGGCAGAAGAATCCATAACTATGACTTACAGTGTGTGAATTTACCGCGACCGTCTTCTTCCTGTATCAAAACAGCGAATGTAGCGTTGTTTGACGTCACGGCCGCAGGGCAGCGCGGGAAATTCGGACACTGAATTGCAGCACATTTTGCAGCACACAGCCTGTTCAAGGCAACGGAGAGAAACATAGTGGAAACGTTATTTCTGGTATTTAGTGCTTCATCATCCATTAGTATGAAAGAAAATGGACATGCATGTTTGTTTGTTTTTAAATTCCTGTCTCTAGCCCCTTTAATGAAAGTAAAACATGTCATGGCACTTTTGTTCAAATAAACCTTACACAACAATAAATTTCACTTGTCTGTGTTTTGGGAGGTATAATATGACCTGTTGTGTACTGATGAGGCCATGAGAATGTCAAGAGCGAGTGTCAAAGTTCCCGTTGATGTTTATGTTCAAAAACAATTGAATCAGACAGCAGCGTTTCATTCTAACGCTGCAATGCAAACAGTCAGCTTTCCACATAAGTCATATTCTCCAATTAGAGCACACATCAAGCAAACAGCCTCCCCTCCTCCCCCCACTGGTACACCTGTCTGAGTCGAGCTAGTCACTGCTTCACATGGGTGAATTCAGGTCGGGGTTTTTGAACAAATGGATTTTAAAGGAACAAGGGACAGGAATTGTGAAAGAATAAACATGTCTAGTTTTTTAATGCTAATAGGTGAAGAAGCATTAGAAAACAAAAAGAATGAGCCCACCCACGTTTCTCTCCGTTGCCTTGAACTGGATGTGTGCTGCATAAAGCGCTGCGATTCAGTGACCGAATTTCCTGCGCAGTCCTGCAGATGTGACATCAGATGACGCTGCATCCGCGTCCCTGACAGTTTTGATACAGGAAGGAGACGGTCGTGGTAAATTCAAACACTGTAAGTGATAGTTATGGATTCTTCTGCCATCAGCAAACGATCCAGATTAACTGAAAGACACTAAAAAGTAGAACTACGACAACAAAGACTTTATTAGCGTAGTTAACAGTCTTACAGCTTCAGTTTCTTTAAAAGAAAACTTATGTAGCAACACTGAAGGAGGCAACGCTGTCATTACCTGTAAGTTTATTTATTTTCTAAATGCTGTCTTGTCTGATAAACATAGTTCACAGTCAGAAGAGCCCATGATGCTAAAACATACCCTCTTAGCAAACAACTGCAAGCAGCGGCAGGTTGACCTAGTTTCTCTAAATAAGGTTGTAACCAATAAAAAATTAAGTCAACTTGGTCTCCGGGCAGATTGTTACAGAACTGTAAATGTGCCGGAAGTTACAGCAGATGACACCAGTTCGGACACAGCTAGTTAGCAGTTAGCTAATGCCCTTTTCAGCTTGGTTTGTGGGGTTCTCCACAGTAGTTTCACAGTTTCAAACCTCATGGATTGGCCAATGAGCTTTAAGATCCCCTACTCCACTGAACAAATTAAGAATAAAGACAGGATTCCCGAGATGACTCTTTTCCTGTCCTTGGGGTAAAAGGAAAAGCAAGTTCTACATTTTCCTGATTATCTGTTATTTCCTCCAACATGAGCTCCAGAAATGAGAGAAAAATGGAGGCTGGTATGACCTTCGACATGTTGAAACATAACAGAGTTGATGTGTGTGAGGTGGGAGGGAGCAGCGAGGCGCTGAGGAGCTTCATTAAGTGAACTCATGAAGTGTGTGAGAGGTCAGAGCCCATGCAGCGCTGCCTAATAAGAACAGCAGCACCACCCCACTGCGCTCTGTCAGGAACCAGCCTGTCAGTTAGCATCTCAGACCTCCTCACTTCCGCACCAGTGGGCCAGGCTGGTGACCAGTAACCACTGGGAGGAGTTGGCTGTACAGCCTACGAGCCGTAACCGCTGTAAATAACTGTTTACTGGAGTATAAAAGCTGAAGGAATGATGTTGTCGGGAGTCTCCTGGGATCTCCTTTACTAAATGAATGATTTGCGTTGCACACAAAATGACACAAAGAGCAAAAGTTTCATACTTTACAACAGTTAGATTGGTGAAATTAGAATAATGAAATTACAATAAACCACTGTAATTACAACAAAAGAATTTCTTCAATTTTGTTGAGGGATCTAAACGAAGGTAGCATTAAAAATGGGAGCGCAGTGATTATGGTGTGACACAGGGAATAAGTATTGAATATGCTTACTGAAATGTATTTAATATTTAGTGTAAAAACCTTTGTTGGTGGTTCCAGCCTCCAGACGCCTCCTGTACGGAGAAACCAGTGAAAACGTTGCTCACGTGTGATTTTGCTCCATTCTTCCACAAACTGCCTTCAAATCTTCAAGGTTTCGGGTCTCTTCTGTGAACTTGGATCTTCAGTTCTTTCCAAAGATTTTCAATTGGATTCAAGTGGGGTGATTGACTGGTCTGTTCTAGCAGCTTTATTTTCTTTTTCTTAAAGCAGGTGAGTGTTTCTTGGCTATGTGGTGGGATGGTCGTCTTGCTGAAAGATCCAGCCTCTTTTCATCTTCAGCAGCTGCAGATGCAGCAGATTCTGGTCCAGAATGTCTCTCTACTTTTCTCAATTCATTCTTCCTTCAAGTGCCAGTGGCAAGAAATTCCCGGCGACTTTTAGTTCCTTTTTAGTCACACTCTGAGTACGTCATAGAAGCCTTGTCATAAAATAGCAGGCGCTACTAGTTAGCACTACTGTTAGCACTGGCGTACAATAACTGAGGTCCGGTGGGCGGGACCAGAAGGCACGCTCGTTACCATGTGATTCTGTTGTCAATGAGTCTCTATGGTCCTCATATGCTAAAACGTGCTCTTGCGAAGAGGAGGCAGAGTGATACGGAGATACCTGGAGACATTCGCCCATACACTCAGCAGTAACCTGCAGACGCGCCTCTCCACACACTCATGTTTAAGTAAAAAAAAAAAAAAAAAAGTTGCTGTGTTCTGTTGAACACGGCTGCACGTCAGGCTTGAAGAAGTTCGTATTGAGCCTCTGCGGAGACAGGACGTACGGCGGTGACGGCTTCACCAACCTGACACAGACGCAGATGCAGCGTGAGTATGAATCCAGTTTAAGAAGAAAAGTTTCCTTGAATTATTTACTTCACCCATGACCCGAATTCAGTTACTAGTTAATACTACAGATATATTACACGAGGTCTGCACGTTAGATCTGTCTTCGTCTCACCAAAGCAGTACAGAAACAGTGATAATGATGATGATGATGATGTTGATGAAGACCTGATTGCCTATGTGCGCAGCCATACACCCGCACACAACGGGAAGAATTGTAAACTGGAATCCACACAAACATCAGTTTCCCTCAGAGATAAAAGACACAAACATGATGAGAAACGTTCATTAGAAACGTCGTGTTTCTTCGTGGAGGCTGGAAGCCGTTATAACCTCCTGAGGAGGAGACGGAGCTGCAGGGAGATTTTCTGTTTATTTATATGCCGGACCCCCTTGTTCGAGCTGTCCGGTCCCTGTACGACCGGTGCCAGAGCTTTGTCCACATTTCCGGCTGTAGGTCAAATCCATTCCCGGTGAGAGTTGGACTCCGCCAAGGCTGCCCCTTGTCGCCGATCCTGTTCATAACCTTTATGGACAGGATTTCTAGGCGCAGACGAGGTGTTGAGGGGATCCGGTTTGGTGGCCTCAGGATCGGGTCTCTGCTGTTTGCAGATGACGTGGTTCTGTTGGCGTCATCGGGCCGTGATCTCCAGCTCTCGCTGGAGCGATTTGCAGGCGAGTGTGACGCGGCCGGGATGAGAATCAGCACCTCCAAATCCGAGACCATGGTCCTCTCCCGGAAAAGGGTGGAGTGTCCTCTCCGGGTCGGGAGTGAGGTCCTGCCCCAGGCGGAAGAGTTCAAGTATCTCGCGGTCTTGTTCACGAGTGAGGGAAGGATGGAGTGGGAGATGGACAGACGGATCGGTGCGGCGTCTGCAGTGATGAAGACTCTGCATCGGTCCGTCGTGGTGAAGAAGGAGCTGAGCCATAAGGCGAAGCTCTGGATTTACCGTCCATCTACGTCCCTTCCCTCACCTATGGCCATGAGCTGTGGGTCATGACCGAAAGAACGAGATCGCCGGTACAAGCGGCCGAAATGAGTTTCCTCCGCAGGGGGGCCGGGCTCTCCCTTAGAGAGAGGGGGAGGAGCTCGGTCATCCGGGAGGATGAAACAACTGTAGCTGCTGGTTCCAGGTCTTTCTGAAGCTCTTTCTAATGAGAAACCTTTTTAAAAGCATCAATTAGGACTAAAGCAGCTGATATTACTTTGCACTGATAGGGGACAGGATAACTTTCTAAATACTGACAGACTCCAGCTGCTTTCTTGGCTTTCACATCTTTTTGTCCTCCATTTCTTCATATGTGTGCGTGTTGCTAGTGTGTGTTGCTGTAGTGTTTGTGGTGTGTGTTGCTAGAGTGTGTATTGCTGTAGTGTGTGTTGCCGCAGTATATGTTGATGCAGTGTGTATTTCTGTGGCATGTGTTGCTATAGTGTGTGTTGCTGTAGTGTGTGTGTATCACGGTGCTGATAAACGTACGACAGGCTAATCTGTGTGTATCTTCTTCTTGTTAAAACACCAACAGCTGAAGTGCTGCCTGTTTCCGGGTGTGTTTGTAAATCACTGCTGGGACGGCCGGCAGCAGCTCTGTCTGCTGACCACACACGCACTCTCCTCATCTGAGAACTCCTCTGGGATTGACTCCAGTTTTCGTGGTTTCTAGCTCACAGTGATGGACTGAAGGGAAACTGAAGGCTGCAGTGATCCTGGAAGAAGCGGGTAAGTCCTGGTTGGACCAATCAGACACCTCCCCTGCAACTCTAAGCTGATGACAGCTGTGAGGCGTTTGGCGTGAATGGGGGGGGGGGGGGGGGGGGGGCGCAGCTATCATTAACTGCTGCAGCTTGTTTCCACAACAAAGTATCAGTGATTATTATAAACAGGTCACTTCCTGCTTTGGCTTCACCACGGCAACCAGTAAGTTAAACTATTCCAGTGGATGGACGGATCAGACGCCAATCATCTCCAAGCTCCTCTTAGTGAAGGAGGGAAAGAAGAAACGCAGATCTTCAGTTTTAAACCATAAATTTAACTTATTTCTGCAGATTGTAGAAATCTGCAGCTGCTAGAGGATGCTGACAGGAAAACAGGGTCCAGTCCAAGTCCAGTTCTGGACAGCATCAGTCCTGCAGCGTTTTGATGCATCCTCTCTCCTCCATCTCTGCTCCCGCTGCATTTCTGGGACAGTCCTGAATTGTTTTCTTTTTACTTGACCAATTGAACGACCTATGTGTGTGTAAATAACATGTCTGAGACCAGTCCTCTGATGCAGGTGTTCCTCAAGGCTTTGTCTTAGGTCCTCTTGGCAAAATTAGGCATTTTATGCTGATAACATTAAGTTGTTCTTTTCTTTCAAAGAATCAGAGTTAAGGCCCATTTATGCTTGACAAAGAAGACGGATACGCAGACGGCGGACAAAACTGTCTGTCTGTCTGCATTGGTTACACATATAATTTGGTGCATTTTCAAGGGGCTTGTTCGCCTGTCACTCGATGCAGAAGATGGAGCAATACCACCGGAAACAGCGGGGTCAGTTGAGCTCCGTAGCGGATATGCAGCCAGTAAAAGGAACAAACCAGAGAAGGAGAACAGGAACCGGAACATAAACAACACAAAAACTGCCAAATAGCCCAATAAAAGCAAATGAGGAAGACGCCAAACAAAGAGAGAGCATCTGTAGATATGGATAGAGCTTTAGAGGAGAGGCTGTGCAAGTGTGTCTGAAAATACACTCATCTACAACATCCCGTCGCCAGGGCTCAGGGACAGGCAGCGCTGCCTCGCGGACAAACTGATTTATGAACCATGGGAACGCAGCAAATGCATGGAAGTATGCAGGCAGCCACACAGGGCAACGCATTAAACAGACGTCACCATTTACGTGCATATGGGAGCATAAATGGGCCTTTAATGGATCATCTTTCAAGTGGAAAGACCTCTAGCTGTTTGGAGCTGTTGGTTGCTAAAAGCAGAGACCTGCTCCACTCATCAATGCCAGAAGCTACAGTGCACCTCGCAGACCAGAGGCTTCACAAGAGAATCCAAGGAGAGTCCGTCTGGACTGCAGGTCATGTGCACAATGACCAGTGTCATAGCCAGCATGGTTTCCCTTGTTTAGAAACGTCAGTTAGCTTCATACTGCTGTTTACTGTATATCCCTCCAGATCCTGAAATCACAGCTTTTCCCACCTGCACGGTATTATAAACAGATGCAGGTAAATCTGGACCCGCTTCTCATCAAAGCTGCAAACCAGCACACAGTATGCCTAAAAATGCATTTCCTGAATCCACCCTGCATGTGAAACCAGAGGAAGCAACACTTTGCCATGCGCATCAAACATAAAGCGTGCATATTTCTCTCCTACACCAGTCAGACCAGCTTTCACTCATCACTTTCATTCTCCTATTGACAATAAATGACAACAAAGGCTTTCTGTTTCATTCTGACTTGCATAATGCACTGACAGACCCCTCTTGCACAACGCTGCATCCTCAGAACAAGTCCTGCTGCTTCATCCTGAATCCTGCTGGACCCAACGAGTTGTCTGCCAGCGTCCCAGAGACCACTGCTATCTCAAACTGCAGTTCGTCTCTGCATCTTCCTGAAGGACCTGTAATGAAATAAGAGTCCGTGGAGGATCTGTGGCGGTAAATCTGCTCAGGAGAACTTTCATAAGAAGCAACTGAACGGGGACAGAGGGAGGTCAGCTGGACAGAATCTCATCAGATTGGATCTCATTGGACGGCTGGAGGTTAAATGAACTGCATCAGGTCTGTAACACTGCCAGATCAAATTCTCCAGAAGATTAGCAGAATCTGCTGATGCTGATCTGAAAGAGACCTTTAAGATAAATGTTTTAAATTCATGTAACATCATTTCACGGCTTAACTGTTTATTTTTTATCACTTCTGTTTGGGTTCAGCAGGACTGAGACGAGTCGTAGCTTACTGGTCCAGCAGGAGCGCTCCGTAGGCGCTCCAGATTACACAGCTTTAGTAAATTCAGGTTCACAGGTTAAATTCAGGAAAATACAGCTCCACAACCTGTAGACCGAGCCGGGGGATCTCGGCTTTCCAAGGTCGAGATTTCTTCTTTCCTTTTTTAAATGATGTTTTCCTGATGAAAAAATACCACTGACTCTGAGACCATTAAAGGGCTGGTTGGGAATTTCTGACATAGGACCTCATGATTGAGTTAGCCAGGGTGCTACTTATTACTGGAGACAGTTTCAACATGTTTCATCCTGTTATTCGAGTTGCAGGAGGTTAACAAGGCTATTAATGCTAATGCTAGAACAAGTCAATAGCAACTGTTAGCTGTCATTAGAAATAATCTTATCCAGTCCACAGAACATGCAGGGCAGATCAGTTACAACCAAGACTATCTGTGTAAATGCCGTGTTAACAGAATGTTACAAATAAAGCTACTCTGCATCACATATTATGGATCTGCCCTAAAATTTGGTTGAAAAGACGCTCAAAAAAAATCATGTCCATCCGTTGAAAACGTTGAAACAACGTTTAAATTTGGTTGAAAAGTAAAAGGTGAAATGCCGTCTTTCAATAAGATGTTAAAAAGATGTTTTTCGATGACTTTTCAACGTCTAATTTTAGGCTAAATTTGAATCAAATCAGACGGTCCAAACTCAGCCCCATTTTCAACGACCATTTTTAGGCTTAAATATGGCTATGATGGACCTGCCAGATTTAGCCCAAAAAACAATGTTGAAATGACGTCTTGTGTTTAGTGGGGTATATTATGCATTACTACTTTCTCACCAGCTTTGCTTCCGGGTGGTCGTGTTACTACCTTCGTCAGTGTACTCCAGGTTCATAGAGATATGGTGCTGGTTTGTTTGAATTTGAAATCATCTCCATAATCCAACATATCTTCATGCCTTTCACACACGACCATATTTTTGGCCATATCTTTGTGTAATCTAATTCCTTCGTGCACATAGATGCGGTAGATGATATCACTCCGCTGCCAAATACAGGAAGCAAAACTGTTGCTGCTGAGACACTTTACCGTCAAAATGCAACATTTATACACGGGTACTGTTTAGGGATGTCCCGATCCAATCATGTGATCGGAAATCGGGCCCGATCATGTGGTTTCAGACTCGATCGGAATCGGATGTTACATCCAGATCAGGGATCGGTTAATGTTTTCTTTACACCGACATGACTGCCATGGCCGACATTGCCCCTCTCTTTGGCCGGAGATGCACCTCTTTTTCCTCTGCGTAGTTTTTCCTGTCAGGTACGGTTTTATGACCAGCAGTTGGTTTGATTCTGCCTCATCTGAACCGTCCCGTCCTGCTCAGTGCTGTATACAGCATCACCGGGCAGTGCAAGAGTTTAAATGCAACGCACCAGCAGCCTGTTCATTCAGACGTGACTTCAGTGAAGGCAGCTGTAGCGCTGAACTGAGCCGCTTTTAGAAAGTTTGATCCATTAATCAAAGCATACGACAATAAAGTCGACATAATGTGTAACACATGGTTCATATTTAGCGAAGCAACGCGACAGTATGCTGGCTTAACGTTCGTGGTACAGCGTGTGCATGACTGCGGGTTTGACACACACTCAAAAATACAGGTACCAGTTTGTACTTAAAAGGGTCCAAAGCTTGTTGCTGGGGGGTTCCTTTCTGAAAGACATTTCTGTACCTTCATGGTCCATTTTTGTACCTTATCAATCTGTATGATTTAATAAAGTACAATTAAACCAATTAAAGATGATGAATAAAAGTCAATAAAATAGAGATTATGACAACAATCAAAGATGCTAATAATAAATGAATAATTATTATATAAATATTAGGCCAAACACATATATAACATATAATTATTACTATGATTATTATGAAAATCATAATATAATAACTATAATTATACTACTGTTTAGAAGTACTGCTATTTATAGTTATTGTACAAGCTACACACATTTTTCAATGCTGCAGGTACCCTTAGGGTTGAAATGGTACAAATGTGTACTTTATATTACTTTGGACCCTTTTTCATAGTATATAGGTACTTCTGGCCTCATAAAGACCAATATTGTACTTTTGAGAGAACATTTGTGAAAAATGTACCTACAGGTACAGAAACGTTCCCGTCTCGTACCTCTGTTTTTGAGTGTATCTGTCTTTTTCTCTTAAATTTTCAATTTATTATGGAAGTATCGGATCGGGACTCGGTATCGGCTGATCCTCAAAATCAAATGACTGGCACTCGGAATCGAGGGCAAGAAACCCTGATCGGGACATTTCTAGTACTGTTACTGGGCTGCACGTTGGCGTGGTGGCTAGCACCACAGCCTCACAGCAAGAATGTTGCTAGTTTGAGTCCCAATAGCGGCCTTCCTGTGTGGAGTTTGCATGTTCCTCCGAGTATGCGTGCCTTCTCTCCGGGTATTCCAGCTTCTCCCACCATCCAAAGACATGCATGTTAGGTTAATTGATCACACTAAGTTGTCTTTAGGAGTGAGCGTGCGTGGTTGTCTGTCTCTCTGTGTTGGCCATGCGACATGGCGACCTGTCCAGGTGTACCTGCCTCTCGCCTGATAATAGCAGGGATAGACTCCAGCAACTCTGAATTGGAGAAGCAGTACAGAAAATGAATGAATGGTTTTATTGGTAACATTATTCTGTTAACAGTTACTCAGAGCCTCAGGTATTCTGTTGAGTGGATAAGACTGTTTCTAATGACAGGCTAGGAGAACTTGTTGATGTGCACTAGCATTAGCATTAGCATTAACATTAGCGACCTCAGACAGCTGAGGATGCTCTGGGTTCTGCTTATTACAAGCAAAAAAATCTTGACCACTTAAAATAAGTAAAAAGAAGATTTTTGTTGTTTGTAATAAGCAAACAAATTCTGCCATTTTTTTTTTCAATTTTTGTTGTTTCTTTTTCTGTAGGTGGATTATATCAGTGCCAATATGTTTCTATCTTTTTTCTGGAAAAAAGAACAAAAAGGGTAACATTTCCAAGCTAAATTTTCTTGATAAGATTTCTTGAAATAAGATCCATTGGAGAGGGACCCAACTGCAGTCACGGTACGTCGCCATATATCCAATCCATGCCGGACGTCCCAATCAGAAGTTCCTTTTTCATGTAACTTACTAAAATCTAACCCTAACCCTGACCCCTCTCCTAACCCTAACCACCCGACTAAACTATACGCATCTGTTTGCAAGCTGCAGATAGTTACTCTTGTCGGTAACTAACTTCCTCATGAGACTTCCTGTATGGATTGGATGTATGGCGGCACCCTTGTCGGCCACTGTAACTGCAGTTAGGTACTCTTGCCTTAAAACAAGTTCGTATATCTCACTGAAATGTTTCACTTTAGGTAATTTTGTCTTATTTTGAGTGTGATGAGATATTTTGACTATAAATTAGAAAAATGTACTGAGTAAGATGTGAGTTTTTGCAGTGTTCCAGTTCAGCTGTGGAACGTTCCACAGCTTTCCATCAGCTTTCCCAGTCCTTTGTTACGGCTGTTCCAGCTTTACTGGAACCTGTTGCAGCATCCATTTCACAATGAGCAAATATTTGCATGAACACAAAGTTTATCAGTTGGAACATTAAATATCTTTGCAGTGTATTCATTTGAATATAGATTGAAGAGGATTTTCAAATCATTGTGTTCTGTTTTTATTCACATTTTACACACCGTCCCAAATTCAGGAAATGGGGTTGTATATTTCTATTCATGCATTCAGCCCCAGCTGGTCCTGCTTGGACTAACGAACGGGACAAATGAAGCTGGTTTATTTTTCCTGAGTGTGACCGCCTGCAGCTCCTCTGCTGCTGTTGTACTCCACGTCGCCCTGTTTGGAGCTGGACTTCGGTCAGTAACTGCAGCTTTGGTTCGCCCTGGGGGTTCCAGCTAGAGGTGGATGTGAACTCCAGGGAAACGCTAGCTGATTAGGCCATGTCCTGCTGATGTCATTAGGACACAGTGAAGACACTCAGCTTAATGGGGGAGACACATCGTGGCTAATTGCCTCAATTTGGATGAAGTCCTGTGACAGCTTGCTGGTGAGGAAGGGCACACACAAGGTCAATTGTCCTGCCCTTGAATGCTAAACTCATTTCTGATGTGTTTATGATTGACCGAGTAGACACTAATGAACAAGGAAGGGTCATTATTTCAGAGTTCAGGGAGTACAGAAGCTGCGGCCAGCACACGGAGCCCGTTTTCCACCCCGATGCTCCCCGATCAGCGGCCGCATCATATCATTTCAACCTTCGTCATTCCAGCGTCAGCCCATGTCATCTGGAAAATGATGAGCGAGTCTCCCCCGCGCAGATCCACGGTCCAGCAGCGGGCTGGGAACGATGGGATGAAAGCGCACCGGGAGCGGGTTTCCAGTTCCAGCAGACGGGAGGATGCAACAAAACAAGGGAGACGTAAACACGTTGTTTACCAACAACATGCAGCAAGTCGTCATGAGACAGAGTGTTCAGACTGGTCCAGTTTCAGAGACCGGACTCAGACCGGTCCGGTTTCAGAGACCAGACTCAGACCGGTCTGGTTTCAGAGACCGGACTCAGACCGGTCCGGTTTCAGAGACCAGACTCAGACCGGTCTGGTTTCAGAGACCGGACTCAGACCGGTCTGGTTTCAGAGACCGGACTCAGACCGGTCCGGTTTCAGAGACCAGACTCAGACCGGTCTGGTTTCAGAGACCGGACTCAGACCGGTCCGGTTTCAGAGACCAGACTCATGGGCCTTTTCCATTGCAGCTGTACAGGGCACAGTACAGCATGTGGTACAGCATGGTACAGCATGTGGTACAGCACGGTACAGCATGTGGTACAGCACGGTACAGCACGGTACAGCATGGTACAGCATGTGGTACAGCACGGTACAGCACGGTACAGCATGGTACAGCATGTGGTACAGCACAGTACAGCATGTGGTACAGCTCGGTACAGCACCACTCGCTAAAGACGACCAGGACGGTTTTTGTTTCCACACAGTCGAAGCAGAAGTCTACTGCCTGGAAGTGGGTGGAGTTGGCGCGGTCGAGACTGCCGTGACATCACTGCTGTGCTGTGACGTCATTGGACGTTATGGAGGTGTTATGCTGCGCTCCATTTTCCTCGGAACTGGGAAGTGGAAACTGGGGGGTGACGTCACACCTGACCAACTTGCGTTCCAGCTCACTGGTCGGAAAACCAGTTAGCAGCCTAGCAAAACAACGCGTTTGCTAAGGCTATTGTTATTAGCCGTTGTTGGCACAGCTGGCGTTGTAGTTCACATGTACCACATGAAAAATGTGAATTACACTACAGCAGTCTCCCTACATCTGTATAAACCAATACTACGTGTACGACTGATTTGTGCAACAAGATATTCGTAAGAAATATAAATAAATGTAACATTACAGAAGCTTCTAAAACTGCTAACACAGGGCGCGGCCATCTTTAAATCTGAACTCGGAGCTGTGAAAGTTGTCCGACTTTCCGAGTGGGAAATCCGACTTCAGGGGGCCGTTCCAGTTGAAACTTCCTACTCGGAACTGGGAATTTCCGACTTCTGAGTTCAAATGGAACGCAGCATTAATGCGGTTGTTTTCTCCGTGGCTTGTAGTCACCGAAAACAGAGCCAGATATTTTTAGAAGAGGTGAAACACGCATGACGACAATTTCCTTTGACCAATCAGTGGAGAGCCGTCAGCTACGTCACATTTTGTGCAGGTTCAGCACGGTTAGAGCGAGCTCTGAAACGGATGTGGAAAATCGTACCGTCTCGTATCAGGTTTTCCCAGAGGAAACACAAATAAAGCGTGCCGTGTGGAAGGGTTACGGAAATGTGCAGTGCACATGCCCATCAGACCAGTCCCAGAACCTTTTCCAGGCATACAGTTGTACATACATACCACTAAAGCAAAGGCTAAATTCACAACAGTAATTAAAATAACAAGAAACCAAAAAAAGTAATAATAAATAAACACTTACGAAATTATAAATTTTCAAAATAAAATATAGATTTTGAATTTCTGTTATAAAATAATTTTTTTTAAAAAACATATGACAGTGGACCAACAGTCGTCCTCAAAATTATTCATATCCTCCAATTAAAGAAACGGCTAAATTCACAATAATAATTCAAATAACAGGAAACTAAAGAAACTAATATTAAATAAAAATGTAAAAATTGTAATTTACTGGAATAACATGTTGCTTTTTAATTGTGGTTGAAAACAATATTAATAAAAGAAAAACAAACAAAACTGTCTCAGACACATTAGAGCACCTTTCCCATGAACATGGACCAGCATACCTGTCAGCAGGTGCAGACGTCTTTATGAACATTAGAGAAAACAAGATTGCAGTGATTGCCTCAACAAAATTTTATCTTTGGAGCCCCATCGTGCTTTTTACTTGTTTTGTTTTCCGTGTGTTTGTTTTTAATATTTCTGTTGAACTGCAATTTAAAATCAGTGTCAAGATTTTCTAAGAATTTCACTGACAGCTGATTTTTTTTCCTCCAATAATTGACGGGTATGAATAATTTTGAGGACAATTTTACTTCTCATATGATGAAAGTTAATCTCAATCGCTTCCTTCCTGAAGCTTTTTATTAAACTTGCAAGATTTACTTTATTTAATCGTCTTTCAGACATTTACTTTTCTGTTAATGACATTTTTATATAACTTAACCTAGATAGATAGATAGATAGATAGATAGATAGATAGATAGATAGATAGATAGATAGATAGATAGATAGATAGATAGATAGATAGATAGATAGATAGATACTTTATTAAGAAAATATTGTTAAACATAGGTTAATTTCCCCTAATAAATGTTTTAAAAACATATTTTCACTTTACTGATTGATAGAAAATAAGATAATCATTTTAATCTTAACTCACTGTCATTCAATTAAAATCATCCTAATATTTTGTTTGATAGAATGAAAAAAAAAATCAAATATTAACGGGCATGTGAATCAATTTAATAACAACCATTATATTAAAATAAATATTAATCATATTAAATGTCACAGATCAAAGTAATACCATTATTGTTGTAAACAAGAGCATAATAATAGGAATAATAGAGCATCATATTACATATTTATACAGTAAGAAAATTACTGCAAATTACTTGCAGCAAACAGCTGCAGCAAATTAATATAAATAAATTCTCTGATCACTAAATCAATGAAAAAGAACCTGTTTTACTTTTTTTAAATTATTATGTTATAAACTAATTAATTGTGAGGTATTATTGATTAATATTAAGTAATAAATTAATTAGTCATAAAGCATAACTAACCAAAATGGCTTAATAATTATAACACTGAACAAATCATAAAATATTGATGACTGATACTAACGATTAAATTAAAACGAATGTTGGTCATAATAATTCTTATATTGCAGTTATTTTTAATTATTTTATATTTGTACCTGAATTTGAGATTTATTTCAATTTATTTGGGGTTTTTGTATTTTCATTGTTTTTATTTTAATGTTATGTTGCACATTGTCTTAAATTTTTGTTTGTAAAGTGAGTCATAAATAAAGTTAAAGTTGCAGTTTTCATGATTATAATTATAATTATTCTTATTTTACAGAAAGACAAAATAAGAATCTTTATGTTGAAATATTTTTATAATGATTTTATATAAATATCAATAACCAACAATTATTATAAACTAATACAATATGAATCCTCTTATTACTGAATAAATGAATAAATAAATAAAAGATAAAGAAGAAGAAGAGAAATAATAATAATAAAAGTTATCAAGCTATTATTTTATCAAAAGAAATCCAAATTTTCACTAAATATTTTAAGGTGGTAAAATTAAAATAGCTAATACAATTTCAAAGCTCATTAATAAAAAAAAAGATTTATAAGAATTCAGAAAAAATATTATCAAACAAAATACAGAAAATGTAAATGACATGTCATCATGTAAATAGTCTAAATGATGTTTTAATAATGCGGCTCAAATCTTTGCATCTTTAAATATTTATTTTTATACTTTTCATTTACTATTATCACTTATAACACTTGTAATTATTATAATTATATATATTGTTAGCATATATTAGTATATGCTAAGTTGCAATTTATAATGTAGAAAATGTTTTTTTCACATTCAATAAAAGTATTCAAATGTAAAAACATCTAATAAGGAGTAAATGTTTGTGGAAAGTAGTAGTAGTAGTAGTTTATTCACTCAAGGACATAAAGGAAACAAAATTTACAGACAACTTAGTTACATATGTCCATGAGACAATATCCCATTTATTGGATTTTTTATCATTTTTTTTACCAGTTAAGAGCATTTAAACAGTCCACTTATAACAATAATAAATTTAAATGTGATTTTTCTTTGTATTGTTTTTGTTTTTTTGCATCCCATCATCCATTTGAGGAAAGGAAAGAGACGTTTCTGTGTTACAATACTTCTAAATTTCCATGTTTTTTTTTCATTAGTTTTATTTTTATTATTTTTCATTTCAACAATTTTATTTTGACAAAAGTTATTAAATAATGTCAGCTTTTAATTTTTATTCAAACCGTTTTCATGCCTCATTTCACAGTCAGAGAGACAAAAATTTCCATGGTGGATTTTTTAAAACTCATTTAATTACTGTAAACTTTGCATTCATAATTATACTGGTAGCAAAAACAGTTCTGTTAGAAATTGTTATTAAATTAGAAAGAATTTTATGGGTCATGGTTGATGATTTTAACAACAAAGCAACTGTTTATATTGTTTATATTTGTATTTCACAGACACTTAGAGACACATCATATTATTTATCCCTCAGATGATCAACATTATTAATATCTTTGGTGACTTTAATACCGTACACGTCGTTTTTGGTTTATTCGGTTTCCGAGACCTTTTGCATCATTTTATGGTAAATCTTTTTTCTTTTTTTTTTCTTTTTTCTGAAAAATCTTTGGGGGAAGCATATCCATATCATATTAAACTATAATTATGGTTGTTTAAATTCTTTTTAATTTTGTTTGAATAATTTAATTTAAATTAAGGTAGAGATTCAATAAAATTGAATTTCTTGCCCAATTTTTGGAGGGGTTGAATTTAAAGGGTTAAAAAAATGTGTTTTTTTATTTTATTTTATTTTATTTGAGAGTTAAAGATGAAATCCTGAATATATCGTCATCATTTTAAAGCTATTCTTAGTTTAATATTCACATAGAAACAAGCAGGATAAATAAAGAACTAAAGCAACAGCACACTGTGGAGAGGAAGAATATTTCTCATTTTATCATCAATATTAATTATATTTTTCTTTTAAGCCAGAACTGAAGAAAAATGTAGTTTACAGAAGGAAATAAACAGGACATTGTTGGTTTCTTTTCCCAGGAAGTCAGTCTGACGGTCAAGTCCTTTCAGAATAAATCTGCATAATTAATGATGATAACGGGTTCAGCTGGTGGAAACTCGGTAATTAAAGGAGCTCGACAGAAGAACGAAGGAATCTGCAGCTACAGCAGAAGAGCGTGAAGTCCTCGCAACCGCTAGTGAAAACGTGAAAATGGAGAATTACGAAAAATTAAACAGGGAAACGATGGAGAGAATAAAAAGAGGAGAGAGGGAGGAAACAAAGGAGCGCTGTGTTTTGTTCCCAGCTGCCCTTTTCCACTCTGGAACACCACTGGTGGCGCATTCAACCGCTGAAGCTGCTGGCCAATCGCCTCACCCCGTCTGCCCTGTCACCCTGCATCATAGGGGTCAAAGGGCGCCGCGCCTCCCCGTTAATGAGCCAAACTCCCAGAATGCAGCTGGGTGCTCGCGAGCGCCAGCGGCTAGCTTCAGCTGACGTGCGGTTTCTCTGCCAGGCAGAGAAATTCTCCTCCTTCAGAAACGCAGTTTTGTTTGGGAAAGAAGCGCAGCAGCACATTGCAGCCCTTTCCCCGCCGCTAACTGTTCACCCTTGTAATCAGATCATGCCTGCTGAAGGGTCAGGAACAAAGACATGCAAATTCTAATTAAATGTGCAGCGTTGGGACAGGCCCCGTTTGATCGCTGAGCCCTTTCATGCCCCCTAATCACTCCTGACAGCCCCTTCCAACAGATTCTGTGACAAACTTCTCAATTCAACTGAGGGGATTTTTGAACTTTGCTTGTTCCTGCGGCCTTGGCTCCGGGTCTGTCAAACAATCCAAATCAATGACCCAATTGACCACTGGTCCCCTTGTTGATAACCTCAATGAGCTCTATGTTGCCATTCATTGTGTTAGAGGGCTAAATGCCGATAGCATTTTATGGTAATTAAACCCTCGTTTGGTTCTTAGCTTGATTACAAACACTGGAGGTCCGGAAAGCACGGGGCAGCACTGGGGGGATGCAGGTGCAGGGAAAGGACAGAGGATGGGAGGATGGAATGAGGGGGGCACCGAGAGACGGGTACAACCGCGGGACTTTCCCACCAACATGGCCCGGCGCCACCGGCACACTCATTAGGTCATTACAATAACCAAGGAGGCATTTTTTGTTTTATTAAAAAACTCATTAATCCCCAAACAAAAGGCACGTACTGACCTCATTGGTGCCCCTGTTATCTGAATATGCCTTTATATAATGGAGCGTCTAATTGCAACTCGGCGCCTCCAGCTTTCCCTCCGTCCAGCCCGCCGGTATTTGCTCTACGAGGAGTGAAAGGAGAGCTAAAGAGAATTGGCCTCCGGAGGCGACCACTGACCTAATGGGAAACCGGCTCTGACAGTAGGCCCGAGATTTTCCGCAGGTGGGACGCCAAGAGCGGCAACTCCTGCAGGTCCGAAACCTCCTCACCCTTTTATTCCTCATTCAGGAGGAGGAAACCTCTCAGACAGTCTGATAACTGCTGGAGGATGAGCTCATAAAAATGTCCCAAACGCTAACGCTGCATCCAAACTGTTGTTTACCTCCAGATACAAACAAGCTGCTGCAGCCTGAAAGGTCATCCCCAAATACAAGACCGAAAGGAAAGCAGGTCTCATCACCAGACCCAGACTCATGTTATCCACGATTTATACTTTCTAACTGAGAATTACAGAATCCAACGTAACGTGATGACCTGCTTTCATCCAGTCAGAGTCTCTCTTCACACAATGATCGTATGGTTATATGATCAGACCAGCAGGAGGTGCTGTGGGCTCCAGTAAAACCAGCAGGAGGCGCTGTGGGCAACTGTATCTATCTGCGGCTTGCAACCCAGGGGGCGTGTCCTGTTATGGGCGTGTCCTATAGTGGTCGTGTCACATAGTGGGTGGGTCTTGTGAGGTTTAGGGGTAGGGTTAGATTTTACCATAGTCTCAAACGCCTGGTGGGCGTGTCGTCAAGTGACGTCACTCTATGACACGTCTCTGTCTTGCGAGCCACAGATAGGCCTTTCTCACTATGGGCACGATTAGAACCAGCAGGAGGGGCTGTGGGCTCCAGTAGAACCAGCAGGAGGCGCTGTGGGCTCCAGTAGGACCAGCAGGAGGCGCTGTGGGCTCCAGTAGCACCAGCAGGAGGCGCTGTGGGCTCCAGTAGGACCAACAGGAGGCGCTGTGGGCTCCAGTAGGACCAGCAGGAGGCGCTGTGGGCTCCAGTAGCACCAGCAGGAGGCGCTGTGGGCTCCAGTAGCACCAGCAGGAGGCGCTGTGGGCTCCAGTAGCACCAGCAGGACGCGCTGTGGGCTCCAGTAGCACCAGCAGGAGGCGCTGTGGGCTCCAATAGGACCAGCAGGAGGCGCTGTGGGCTCCAGTAGCACCAGCAGGAGGCGCTGTGGGCTCCAATAGGACCAGCAGGAGGCGCCATCAGCCTGACGGTGGAACGTCAGCATGAGGGACCTGAGACTTCGTCCCCTCGTCTGGATGTAAAAGTTGACCTCTGCAGGGCTTCCGGATGGTTCTGGGTTCTGGGTCAGTCTCAGCTCATCACTGAGCTGCAGGATCTTCAGTCCATCCTCTGTGTTTGTGCAGGTTTGTGCGGCAGCGTGTGAAAACAAGGAAGCAGCACACACACACACACACACACACACACGTACACGCACACGTACACACACACACACTGAGTATTAAACATGCAAAACCTGCAGGAGGACATGAAAGCAGCAGGACTGGATTAGCGTGGTATCTGAAGCAGCAGCTTATCTGCAGCAGGAAGACGGCACCGTTCATGTTTATGTTATTAATGTTACATCAGAGGAAACTGTCAAAACAGGAAGTTCATCATTCAAATCTCATATTTAGGTTTCTTTCATCTACGTCTGGATTCGGATCTCAGGTTCTAGATGTTCTCATCGCGGTTGTTGGGATGAAATGTTCCATAAATCCCTGCTGTAGAGAGATTAAAACACAGACCGGACACATCTGGAAGGCTGGGTGAAGCGAGAGAACTGATCTACAGACATCAGTTCCAGTCAGATTCACCGGGAATGAGATCGCAGGGCTTCGTTTACACCGTGAAGCAGTAAAGCGCACAAGTCCTGGTCCCTCGTTTCCACAGTAACAGAGTTTCGGGGAGATGAAACTGAAAACGGGCTCCAGAGAGAAAAAGAAGCCCATTCTTGTCCATTGCCAGGTTTCAGCGCCCTCTGCAGGCCGGACACGCGCACTGCATGGCCTCCAGTCCAGCCGAGAAGGTCCAGCCGGGAAGGTCCAGCCGAGAAGGCCCAGCCGAGAAGGTCCAGCCGGGAAGGTCCAGCCGGGAAGGTCCAGCCGGGAAGGTCCAGCCGGGTAGGTCCAGCCGGGAAGGTCCAGCCGGGAAGGTCCAGCCGGGAAGGTCCAGCCGAGAAGGTCCAGCCGGGAAGGTCCAGCCGGGTAGGTCCAGCCGGGAAGGTCCAGCCGGGAAGGTCCAGCCGGGTAGGTCCAGCCGGGAAGGTCCAGCCGGGAAGGTCCAGCCGGGAAGGTCCAGCCGAGAAGGTCCAGCCGGGTAGGTCCAGCCGGGAAGGTCCAGCCGAGAAGGTCCAGCCGGGAAGGTCCAGCCGGGAAGGTCCAGCCGGGAAGGTCCAGCCGAGAAGGTCCAGCCGGGATGTCCCACCTGAGGCTTGCAGGACGAGGCAGAGTCGGATATTAGACGTGGTGGGACATCTCTGCCCAGTTTACCGTTTTAAGCCGTTTATTCTAAGCCTTCCCCCTATCCCTAACTCTAACCCCCTATCTGGCCACGCCCATCGGATGTCCAGCACCGCCTAATATCCGACTCCTTCAAGTCGCAGGTGGGGGTACTTAGTCCGGCCTGGAGAGTCAGGGTGCTGCTGGACCTCCAGCTACAGACCCGGCGGTGGACATGGGGAAGCGTGACTGTTCCATGTGAGGGCCCATTTATGCTCTCTTACATACGTAAATGGCTACGTCCGTTTCATGCGTTGCCATGCGGCGACGCTTTCGTACTTCCATACATCTTGTGCGTTTCGATGGTTCATATATTAGTTTGTCCACGAGGCGGCAGTGCTGAGTTCATGGTTAATTTCCCCATTTTGATGTCAGTTTACACCGCTTTGTATCGGTAACATAGACATACTGTAAGTGTATTTTCGGACACGCTCACAGCCTCTCCTCAAAAGCTCCAGCCATGTCTACAGATGCTCTTCTCTGGGCTATTTGGTCCCGGTGGTTTTTGTGTTGTCTTTTTTCGGTTCCTGTTCTTCTTCTCTGGTTTGTTCCTGCAAATCAGTTACACAGCTCAACACTGACCCTGCGGTTTCTGGTATTATTGCTCCATCTTCTGCATTGAGTGATGAACCAATAAGCCCCTCGAAAATGCACCAATTTATGTACGAAACCGACACAGACAACAGAAAAAACTGTCCGTTCGTCTACGTATCCGTCTTCTGCATCGAGCATAAATGGGACCTAAAACCTAAAAACAGACACCTCTGCCGCGCTTCGTGTTTAGACAGTTGAGTATCTTGGGAAGAAGAGCTATAGATTCCTGCATGTCTTCTACAATCTTTTGGAGTCCTGCATGTCTTCTGGAGTCATCTGAGATCAGTTTCTGTCACAACTTTAGTTTTATTCCACAGCAACAAGTGTGCAAGTGCAGGAATTGAACCTTTTGGATTTTTAACCTCTAAATTTGAGCCATGTGGTTTACTTCCTGCATTTCAGACCATGTCGAGCTTAGAATAGAACAGAACTTTATTGTCGGCCCAATGGAACAGAAAATCTCCCCTTTTAACGCGGCAGATTAAAAAGATTCATTCAGCAACCACAATAATAAAACCACGCAGTGTAAGAAATTTTAAAAAAAAGAACAGCATACAATAAAATAAAAAATAAAGACAGCACACAATATGACCAACAACAGGGCTACCGGGGTTACAGTACCGGTTCACCCAATACGCACACTACGCACGTTGCGTAGGGCCCCGCAAACTCATAAAGGCCCCGTGAAGGTCCAAACCGGCTCTGCGGGGTTATTTACTGACTGCATTGGGGATGAATGATTTCTTGTAGATATTTTTCTGGGCCAGTGAGGTTCTGTATCTTCTGCCTGATGGCAGGAGAGAAAAGGAGTGATGCAGGGGATAAGTGGCGTCCTTAGTGATGCGGGTGGCAGTCCTCAGCACTGATCGCCTGTACAGAGGGGGGCGGGGTTTGAGGTGTTTGAGGTGATTTTGCTGGCCTGTTTTACTATTCTATTGAGCATTGTTTTGTGTTTGAGTGTGAGGAAACCGAACCAGGTGGAGATATTGTAGGCAAGGATGGATTCTATAAGTGAGGTATAAGAGATAAAAATGTCTATGTGAAGAATAAAATACCTCAGTTTCCTCAGGAGGTGGAGGCGTTGTTGTGACTTTAAAAGCAGAGCTTGCGTGATATCCAAAGAACAGAGTGCAGTCCCAGTACTGGACCATGATTGGTGTGTGATGTCAGGGTTGCAATCAGGCTGCCAGATCCAGAGAAGAAGAATCATTGTTGGTCACTGCCAGTAAGAGACCGAAGATCTGATCTGGGAGGAATCTGGATTCTTAGAGGAGACCTCTATTCTGTCATTTTCCTGCTCTTTAAAACACTCCTCTCCTCCTCTACAGCCTCCTGCTGGGGTATCCCAGAGCCCCCAGGGACCACCGGGCCCCACCCCCACAGGAAAGGCCTCAGACTGACCCTTCCTCTGGCTGGGAAGTGGCGAGAGGCCCCTTGTGGCTCCTCGCAGCGTTCACCACAGGCCTCGGAAATACCTGAGATCCCCCCGTGAGGCCTCGGTTGATGTGAAGTCTTCACACCCGGTTTGGATCAGACTGATGCTGATGTGAGGATACTGGCCCAACACCAAACCAGGAACCACCTGAGAGGAGATCAGAGAGGGAACATGAGCCTGTGGTTTCACAGAAGAAACGGGACAAGAATCCACATCTGACCTGATGGGATGTTCAGATCAGCTCATTTGGAACATACTGGACTGCAGCAGCATCTAAAACCAGTCCACCTTCAGACTGCAGAGTAAAACTGGTCCTCTGACTCCATCTAGTGGTCAAATCTGTGCACAGCACCTTCCAGCCAAACTTGGACGATAAGATTAGAGTGCTGCTTTAAAAAGAAGGAAGAGAATATCTGAAAATAAATATTTAGAAATAAAAACGTTCCTATCGTGGTCTAAAACCATCCACCTACCCTTCCTGAAAGATGTTTTTATTCTTTGTCTTCAGGCTTCCCCCAGTGGGAAAAAACCTTAATGAAACCCAGTTTTTTTCAATTCACCAATATTTTAACCCACATGCTCCAATCAGCCAATCCTGGAGTTCTCAGGCAGTCAATCAGGCTGCACGGTGTTGGGCTGCGAGCACAGACCCCCCTGGTGGACCAGGGGTCCTCATACCTCCCTCGCGTAGTGTGTTTCCTCAGGTAGTGGTCCTGCTACTGGATTGTTGTCCTCCTACAGCCCCCTCCACGTATCCTTGTTACTGGCCCTTCTCCTGGTTACTGGCACGTCCCCTGGTCACTGCTCTGTCTCCCAGTATACTGGTCTGTCTCCTGGTATACTGGTATGTCTCCTGATATACTGGCCCGTCTCCTGGTCACTGCTCTGTCCTGGTATACTGGTCTGTCTCCTGGTATACTGGTCTGTCTCCTGATATACTGGCCCGTCTCCTGGTCACTGCTCTATCCTGGTATACTGGTCTGTCTCCTGGCTACTGGTCTGTCTCCTGATATACTGGCCCATCTCCTGGTCACTGCTCTGTCCTGGTATACTGGTCTGTCTCCCAGTATACTGGTCTGTCTCCTGATATACTGGCCCGTCTCCTGGTGACTGCTCTGTCCTGGTATACTGGTCTGTCTCCTGGTATACTGGTCTGTCTCTTGGCTACTGGTCTGTCTCCTGGTATACTGGCCCGTCTCCTGGTCACTGCTCGGTCTCCTGATATACTGGTCTGTCTCCTGGCTACTGGTCTGTCTCCTGGTATACTGGCACTTCTCCTGTATACTGGTCTGTCTCCTGGTCACTGCTCTGTCTCCCAGTATACTGGTCTGTCTCCTGATATACTGGCCCGTCTCCTAGTGACTGCTCTGTCCTGGTATACTGGTCTGTCTCCTGGCTACTGGTCTGTCTCCTGATATACTGGCCCATCTCCTGGTCACTGCTCTGTCCTGGTATACTGGTCTGTCTCCCAGTATACTGGTCTGTCTCCTGATATACTGGCCCGTCTCCTGGTGACTGCTCTGTCCTGACTTTCCCCAAAATCTTTAGGTGAAAAAATACACTCTTAACTACTGCACTGATCTGTTTATCGAGCTTAAGAGAGTTGTCAATTGTCACCCCGAGACTCTTGACAGAGGAGCACAAGAAAGAACACTGACCTGGTCAACCAGTTTTGTTGCATCCCCAAAAATAGTAATTTCAGTTTTACCTTCATTTAAGTGCAAAAACTTTAATGCCATCCAGTTTTTTAATTCAGCAAAACAATTTAGCAGACAGACTATTGAACCATCCTCAGGTTTCAAGGCACATATATTTGTAGATCGTCTGCAAAACAATGGTAACAGATACCATGTTTATGAAAAATTGACCCCAATGGCAACAAATAGAGAAAAAAGAAGGGGACCGTGAATGGAGCCCTGCGGGACACCACAGGTAAGTGGAGCAGCCACAGACAAACACTACTCAAGTTGGACCTGATAAGAGCGATCAGTGAGATAGGACTGGAGCCATTTCAAAGCAGAGCCTCTGACTCCAACACAGTGATCTACCCGAGAAAGAAGGATCTGGTGATCAACCGTGTCAAAGGCTGCCGAAAGGTCCAGGAGGATCACTGCTCTGTCACCTGGTTACTGGTCCATCTCCTGGTATACTGGTCTGTCTCCTGGTATGCTGACCATCTCCTGTATACTGGCCCATCTCTTGGTCACTGCTCTGTCTTTTGGCATACTGGCCCGTCTCCTGGTTACTGGCCCTGAAATTTTCATGCCTTTTATAACTGTTGTCCACAACAGCTTACCATCAAGGTCATACTTAACATGAACTTTTTTCCAAACACTGCTCATGGTTCGGTATTTGTTACGGGTCTCGGGAAAGATGACCACAGTAACAAAGAGAACCTTTAAAATAAAGTTCGAGTCCCAGAGCAAGAAATACAGGAACACTCAAGTCTTTCTCCAGATTGCGTCGGAGGAAACAGGAAGTCCCTCCGTGTAGATAACCAGGATGGACGGCCGTCGTGGCAAAGGTTCCCTCTGCCATTTCTCTCCTTTACTCACCAATACTCACACAAGACCATTTCTTATAACTGTATGATAATTTTTGTATTAATTACCACAGTATATTTGCACACACTAAGTGCTTATAGGATAAGTTCAATCTTTTGATTAATACAATAATAATTCCAAATGTAGTTGCACAAATTTGGGTGCACCACATACACACCTGTATTGAACATTTCGATACATTCAATACATATTGTTGCATCCTTGATATATATATATGTATATATATATATATATATATATATATATATATATATATATATATATATACACATATTGCAATACCGGTTTTATGCAACATGTGTAAATGCACACAAGGGTACACACCCTACACACCCTCCCCTGCTGTACAACACGAAGGAGACTGCACATCGTTCACATGTTTTCGCCGGAACTAGTCAATGACTTTGTGTGTCAACTGCAGCGCCTTCATTGATATCTGTAACTGCAGTTATTGTTGCATATGATGCCAGCATGCATGAAGACGCGCGGCTCTGTGTAGACCGAGCTCCAGCTCCAGCTGCTGCTGTGACTGTGACTGACGCTGTATTTCTGCATAGGGTCAGTGATCCCTGAGATCCAGACATGAATCTAACAGGTTTATGAGTAGCCCAAGTTACATTAATATTTGGAGGCATATTACATTTCCCGTTTCAGGAGGTCTTGATAACAGAGTATGACGTTGTTTTGCGAGGTTGTGGAGTCCATCACCTGTAAAAGCACATACAAATCTGAATGCCGGGGGAGGGGAGTAGACTTTAAAGGAATTGATAGAATATAAGTAATAATAAAAATACCATCATTCTGACCATAGAATGAAAAATTTTTGGAATAATGAGATATTTGGCAGAAATTTAAATGATGCCATTTCGACAAATGGGGACCTACAGCTGTGTGAAAAAGTTTTTGCCCCCTTCCTAATTTCTTACTTTTTTGCATGTTAGTCACATTTAAATTTTTCAGATCATCAAACAAATTTAAATGTGAGACAAACATAACACAAGTAAACAGAAAAAGCAGTTTTTAAATGAAAATTTTTATTTTTTAAGGGGGTAAAAAATCCAAACTTAAATGGCCCTGTGTGAAAAAGTGATTGCCCCCTAAACCTAATAACTGGTTGTTCCACCTTAGCAGCAACAACTGCATCAAGCGTTTGTGATAACTGGCAGTGAGTCTTCTACAGCGCTGTGGAGGAATTTTGTTCCACTCATCTTTGCAGAATTGTTGGAATTCAGCCACATTGGAGGCTTTTCCAGCATGAACCACCTTTTTAAGGTTTTTCAATGGGATGCTGTGGCATATATCGTCCTTTTGCAAGTTTTCTTTTTAAATTTTAAACCTAAAACTGCGATTTTTCTTAAAAAGACAGCAAATTTTCTACAGTAAGTATCAATCAAAAATGACAAGTTGCCTGTATAAAAATAAAAAAGGCACGTTCGTGGCTCTAAACCACTTTTATTTAGCTGGCTGAGGTGAAAAATGGCTCTTCGGATTGAAAAGGTTGCAGACCCCTGGGCTAGGGGGGAATGCGTTATATCAATGGACGTACCCCACGGGGATAGAAAACCAGACTGTGTGTGTACATTTACATTATTTTATATATACATGTGTGTGTGTGACTGAGATTTGTTTAATCAAAATAAATAAATAAAGTGTATAAATTTGCACATTGAAGCAACAGGACAAAACTTTTGCTGCAATGTTTATTTACACATTAAACTAGTGGCTAATATATGGAAAAAAATGTACAGTTTATTTACAGCAACTGTAAGGCAGTATGAAACCACTGTACACTGAAATTAGACAACAAACAAACAAGAGCTAAATAAATTTACACTAAAGTATAAAATAGAAGAGAAAACAAACAATGACATTTAAATAAAAGTGTTTGGAACAACTTCTCACATTAATTTCTTCTGATCTGTGATGTGGAGTGAAGCTTTATCTCCAATCTGCCAAAGACTCTATTGCACTTTATTTTCCCAGACATGAGATCACACAACATTCATCTGCAACATATTCTTCTCTTTTTGTGTCTTTTATCACTCTATTGGAAAATTCTTTGTCTACGTTTAGTTTTGGAGCCGAGTCGCCCCGACTCATCAGGATATGAGGATGTGCTGAAATGCTGGCAGGTCGAACAGAGAAGATGTCTGACGGAGATGCGTTCAGGGCCACAGAGCAAAGAACCACATCTAATGCAGTCAATTAGAGAGGAAGTTAAACTAGCAGGAACAGAAAGCAGAACGAAGAGCTCGGTTGCTGCGCGTTCATCACAAACTGCGTTTACATTAGTGTCTGTGGTTAATTAGAAATAAAGTCAAAGTGCTCGTGATTACACCTGAACCAGAGGAGCTTCAAGGGTTTTCATGTAAACGTCTCAGAGATGAGAAGATGATGGAGGATCATCTGCATCCGTCTCTAAGTGCTGAGTCGTTCATCAGAACGCCGACCAACGGAAAACAGCCTCTGGATCCGGCTCGAATCCTCAGAAACGGAGCGTTCGGCACGCAGAAATGAGGGAAAGAAACACCAAAGAAGAAGAAAGAGTCTGGAACAGTTTGACATGAAGCAGAATTTCTGACAACGCAAAGGTGGGTTTCCTGCTGCTGCAGCTCAGGTTCTTCCTGCACGGAGGCAGACCTGGACCTGGACCTGGACCTGGACCCGGACCTGGACCTGGACCTGGACCTGGACCCGGACCCGGACCTGGACCCGGACCTGGACCCGGACCCGGACCTGGACCTGGACCTGGACCCGGACCTGGACCTGGACCTGGACCTGGACCTGGACCCGGACCTGGACCTGGACCTGGACCTGGACCCGGACCTGGACCCGGACCCGGACCTGGACCTGGACCCGGACCTATAAGCCAGGTTTATAGTGTGGAAATGAAAGGAGTGTTGAACAGGAAGTGGGAGGAGCTGCAAGGCCTTCTGTACTGAGTCTGATCATCGATCCATAACTGATGGAAAAACGAACTAAAGTTTTCATTCCAAACATTTTCCCGATGAACCGGTTCAGACTGGATTCAGGCGGTTTTAATCACCAGGATGAAATCATCTGAAAAAGTTCATGTCAGAGAAAGAAAGTATTTATCTTAAAAAGCTGAGCAGGTTTATGAACTGATACAGAACCCAGTCAGAAACAGAAAAATGCGGGTCAAAGTTCACAAATATGGATTTTCAGGTGCTGTTTGGAAAAATCTGATTTGTGGAGGTCCTGATCTTACCATCTGATCCAGATCCGACCGTCTGATCCAGATCTGACCATCTGATCCAGATCCAGCCGCTGGTCCAGATCCAGCAGTCTGATCCAGATCCAGCCGTCTGATCCAGATCCAGTCGTCTGGTCCAGATCCAGCCGCTGGTCCAGATCCAGCCGTCTGATCCAGATCCAGCCACTGGTCCAGATCCAGCCGTCTGATCCAGATCCAGCCACTGGTCCAGATCCAGCCGTCTGATCCAGATCCGACCATCTGATCCAGATCCAGCCGCTGGTCCAGATCCAGCATCTACCTGTCCACCAGTTCATGATTCTCAGATTAAAGGACTAAAACTAAACTTTCTGTTCGGTGCGGCGCAGGAATGATTTTACTTCTTCTGGTGAAAAATTCTTCGATGATTCTTCTGATAATCAGAGGCAAAATCCAGAAGAAGCTGGAAGCCGAGGCGGTTTCGTTATTCTGCTCCTCGTCTGAAGCTGCAGGTATAAAGTGCTCTGATCCGGAACCTCCTCACTGACCTCAGATCTGCCGTAAATCATTTATTTGTTATTCATCTTCAGATCTGCTGATGAGCAGGAAAGATTTTAACCTTCGGCTCATTTTCACCTGAACGTCCCGTTTGCTTCCCGCCATCGACAGATCAGAGAAAAAGCAGCAAATAAGGTGTTTTTACTGAAAACCGGAGAAACCCGGGGAACCCGGATGAAGGATGACGCCCGTCTGGAGAACTTCAGGAAGTCTTTAGCACCGACGGTTCCGGTTCTGGTTCCGGTCAGGCTCGGAGCCCGATTCTCGCCGTCAGCGCGTTCAGCGTGGAGACTTCAGGGAGGGAACGGGTCAGCTGGTCCCGGAGGAGACGAGGGTCCGGTTTTCTGGTCCCGGCGTGGCGGCGTCCGTCCTGGGAGCGCCGGCTCGGCGTCCTGGCGTCCGGCTTCGGGCTGCAGCTCCGGCGGACGTTAGCTCCTCAGCGCCGGGCTGCTGTTCTTCTCCACCTCTCTACTTCCATCCTTCATCAGGGCAGAGAAGACCTGCAAGCAGACAGAGAGCGTCAGACCTGGGGCGACCTCCAGACCCGGACCCGGACCCGGACCCGGAGCGGGAGGCGGACCTGAGCCCAGCGCCGGTTCCTGCTGATCATGTGCGTGCCGGCCATGGCGTTGAAGAGCGTCTGCGGCTGCAGGTCTTCGGGCAGGCGGCTGAGGAACTGAGCGATGTGGATGAAGTCCATCTGCAGCAGGATTTCCTCGTACAGACGCAGGATCCCCAGCCCCGTCCGGAACAAGCTCTCCTCCCCGTCCCGGCAGAACACGTCCCAGACCCGGCAGGCCACGTCCAGGGGGAGGGACTTGCTGTACAGCGTGAAGATCCTGCAGACAAACACGTGTTAACTCGTAGTCCCGGGTCTCACCGGACCACCCTCGGTCCTGGTCCACTTCTGTTCTCAGCGAGGTTAGAATAGTGCAGGATTTTAATTAGTTTCAGTTTTTACTTAGTTTTGACTTCCTCTTTCAATTCAGTTAGTTTTAGTTAGTTGTTTGAGCAGGTATGCAGATTTTTTGGGGGTTTTTTGGAAAATGCTTAGTTTTAGTTTAGTTTTTATTAGCTTCAGTATTAGTTTTAGTTTTTTAGTTTTTTTTCATAAATTACACGTATTTGTCTGGTGTGACATTCAAAATCATCAGAAAGTCACAAACCGGTAGAGCAAAGTAAACAGATTAAATAGAAATAGATTTCATATCAACCCATAAGGCTGATGTATTAAATAAATGTACAAAAACTAAAACTAAGGATGTTTTTGGGATCATTTTAGTTAGTTTCAGTTAGTTTTGTAAAGACACAATACAGTTTCAGTTAGTTAATGTTTTTTTAAAAAACTGTCATTTTTATTTTTATCTAAGTTAACGAAATTGTTTTTTTCAATTTTAGTTGAAAACAAAAACAACTTCTTCAAAAACTTCTTTTTTACAGACTTTAAAACTTCTAAAGACAGTTTAGGATGTTTCTGTGTGAACAGTTTATACGCTCATTTGTGTAAATAACCAAATATCCCGTTATTGTTTTTTTTCTCAGGAAGAAGAAAATCCAGGCGGTTCTACAATATTACGCTCATATCCTGTTAGTTTGGTCTGAACAATTGTCATAAAGTTTGACTTGTTATACTTTATGAAACGTTTTCATCGTACGAATGATCGGGCCGGAGACTGAAATCTATCATCATTTACTTATTACGCCTTTAAATATTTACGCCCAGAGGCTTCGGCCAGCGAGTTAAACCATGGAGGACAGATTCTGCCAAAAAAAATGTATGGAGGTCGAGAATGAAATTTGTGAGGTGAGAAAGAATTAAGATGTTTTGTTTGACAGCCTAAAAACCGACGTAAAACGTGTGCACGCGAACGCTACGTGGAAGAAGATCAGCCAGCCTCTCCGTGTACAACGACTCCCGCTGAGATATGAAAACGGCGCTGGCGCTTTTCTAGCTCTTCATTTAATTTTTTCTTTTTAACATTTAACTACTTTTCATCATCATCATCATCACTGTTTTCCAGGTCGCTTCATGCAGATTCTTAAATGTTAGGATCCAGTTTGTCTTGTTTACTTCCTGCTGCTCGTTCAGCTGATGCACAGCTCCGGCTTCATCCTCTGGCTTCATTCTGAGTCAAACGTGCGTTTGTGAGGAAGTTGATCAGAGTAAAGAAACATCAGCAGCGGTTAGTGGAAGGCATCTTCATCAGGAAGAGGATGGAGAGGCTGAGGACTCACCAGTCGATCAGATACAGGTCCGGGGTCAGGTTGTTGGTCTGGAAGTGGCTGAAGAGACGAGGCAGATTCTCCTCGAAGAAAATCTCAAAGGCGGAAAAATACTTCAACATCTGAAAAGCAAAAAGACAAGATGATGATGATGAAGATTATGCCTTTCCTCCAACAAACCCGGAGACGCGACTGAGATGACGCAGCTCACCAGCTCATGGTCGACTCTGAAGAAGGCCATCTGACAGGGTTTATTGAGCAGGTTGGCGAAGGTGATGAAGGCTTCGGCCTCCTCCAGGTTGAGGATGAGGACAGCAGCGATGAAGGACATGCCCTGGACCTGAAATACAGCAGCTGGTCAGACGTCTCAGAGCTGCAGTCCATCCCAGCTCTGAGAGCACCACGTTCGTCCCGCTCAGCGACCTTCCTCACACAGCGCTGCGCATGCACACACCTTCACACCAACTCTGACAAGACAAAGTCACGTTCCTCACCCACATTCAACTGCCCCGGACCAACACTGGACTCGGGATGGGCATATCGATACCTTGAAGTCGATACTTCGATACCAACCAGACAAAATATAGGAATCAATACTTGTTTGAGTATCCAGATACCACTGAACAGATAAAAAACATGTTTCCACTCAGAGTTTCAGGCAATGAAATGACGAAAGCAGCCAGATTCTATCACATGATGGTGGTAGCCAATCAGATGTCATGATGATGATGCTGCTGTTAGTGATGATGATGATGATGAGGTAATTTTCAGTTGTTTAATGCAAGTTATTGAACATTATGCTTTGGTAAAGTTACAGTTCACTACTTACATTCTAGATTTGAATATTTTTCACCCAATAAATTCAAATAATCTTAACCTGTACTTAAGTTATTTGATAATTGAAAGAAGCTTTTAATTTAATTTTTGCTTAATTTTCTCATTAATATAATTTATTCTTGTTTTAAAAGCATTTCTTTCCCTTGCATTCAAGATATTAATGCAAACTGTACAATCATGTGATTAATTCTTAAGTAAAAGTATCGGTATCTGTATCGATATCAATGAAAAAGTACCATAAACTACTGACGGGCAAAATGTTGGTATCGCACATCCCTTCCCTGGACAACGACCTCCCCCCATCATGGACCTCCACAAACGCTCGCACAGACACGTCATGCTCTCCGACACTCTCCGTGTTGCCCCTCATTTCTGCTACATAAACGCATCATTCAGTCCGCGTTCCTGCTCGCCCCGTTTTTACACGACGCTGTCGGTCTCAAACAGACGCAACTCTAATCACTCACATGGCATCCAGATTAATCCTTTCCCCCGCACCAAACATCTCAGCCCCCAACCACAGAGCAACAGCACGACAAGCTATGCAAACAGCTTCAGACTGAGCTCCCTCTGCAGAACTTCTTCCAGCTCCTCCCCTCGGGACGCATACCGGACTCTGAAGTACAGGACGGCCCGGTTTAACAGGACCTTTATTCCCTCATCCATCACCATTCTCAACAAGCTATCTCATTACATCATCTTCCATACTCATGTTTCTTTTAGTGCATTTTCCTGTGATGTCTACCACGTTGGCGATGTTCTACATGATGGTGTACACCCTTCCTCTTATCTCTTCTACTCTTCATCTATGCTTTAGGTTTTACAGTTTAAATTTAGTTCAGCTGATCGAACTCATTTATTAAATCTAAAAAACATCTGTTTTGTATCACACTGAAGAGTTTCTCCCAACATGCAGCAGACTGCAGGATAGAGGTGTTTCCTGCTCTTTATCAACCAGATCATTGATCCTGATTCTACGCTCCTATCAGATGTTCCAGGAAAAGAAAACAGGAATAAAACCACTTCAGGACGCCATCAGTTCAACTGTTTCATCAGAAAACCTTTCAGTCTTCCCAGCAAGAAGCTTCGCCATGACTGGAAAATACTGGGAGGGAAAACAAACAAAAGAACAGGTGTTATTTCAAAGCACCTGCTGGTTGGAGCCAATCCAGGTCAGAATGAAAAAGGTGCAGGTTTGATGACCTACAGTCTGTCAGGTTGTTAGGAACTCGCTCTGGTTCACGTTCTGTCCGGATGAACCATCTGCTTTGTTCACTTAAGGAGGAGACACACCGAGCCGGTTTTCAGCCGCTGGGTGCCGTCATGGAGTCTTTTTCAGTCTGGGACATGAGTCGGTTTAGTGTTGTCTAGAGTCGGGTCGGTGTGGTCTACAGTCGGGTTGGTGTGGTCTACAGTCGGGTCGGCGTGGTCTACAGTCGGGTTGGTGTGGTCTATAGTCGGGTTGGTGTGGTCTACAGTCGGTTTAGTGTCGTCTAGAGTCGGGTCGGTGTGGTCTACAGTCGGTTTAGTGTCGTCTAGAGTCGGGTCGGTGTGGTCTACAGTTGGGTTGTGTGGTCTACAGTCGGTTTAGTGTCGTCTAGAGTTGGGTCGGTGTGGTCTACAGTCGGTTTAGTGTCGTCTAGAGTCGGGTTGGTGTGGTCTACAGTCGGGTTGTGTGGTCTACAGTCGGGTCGGCGTGGTCTACAGTCGGGTTGGTGTGGTCTACAGTCGGGTTGGTGTGGTCTACAGTCGGGTCGGCGTGGTCTACAGTCGGGTTGGTGTGGTCTATAGTCGGGTCGGTGTGGTCTACAGTCGGGTCGGTGTGGTCTACAGTCGGGTTGGTGTGGTCTAGAGTCGGGTTGGTGTGGTCTACAGTCGGTTTAGTGTCGTCTAGAGTCGGGTCGGTGTGGTCTACAGTCGGTTTAGTGTCGTCTAGAGTCGGGTCGGTGTGGTCTACAGTCGGGTTGGTGTGGTCTACAGTCGGGTCGGCGTGGTCTACAGTCGGGTCGGTGTGGTTTACAGTCGGGTCGGCGTGGTCTACAGTCGGGTCGGTGTGGTTTACAGTCGGGTCGGCGTGGTCTACAGTCGGGTTGGTGTGGTCTACTGTCGGTTTGGTGTGGTCTATAGTCGAGTCGGTGTGGTCTACAGTCGGGTTGGTGTGGTCTACAGTCGGGTTGGTGTGGTCTACAGTCGGGTTGGTGTGGTCTACAGTCGGGTTGGTGTGGTCTACAGTCGGGTTGGCGTGGTCTACAGTCGGGTCGGCGTGGTCTACAGTCAGGTCATTGTGGTCTACAGTCGGGTTGGTGTGGTCTACAGTCGGGTCGGCGTGGTCTACAGTCGGGTTGGTGTGGTCTACAGTCGGGTTGGTGTGGTCTACAGTCGGGTTGGCGTGGTCTACAGTCGGGTCGGCGTGGTCTACAGTCGGGTTGGTGTGGTATACAGTCGGGTTGGCGTGGTCTACAGTCGGGTCGGCGTGGTCTACAGTCGGGTCGGCGTGGTCTACAGTCAGGTCAGTGTGGTCTACAGTCGGGTCGGCGTGGTCTACAGTCGGGTCAGTGTGGTCTAGAGTCGGGTCAGTGTGGTCTACAGTCGGGTTGGTGTGGTCTACAGTCGAGTTGGTGTGGTCTAGAGTCGGGTCAGTGTGTTCTACAGTCGGGTCAGTGTGGTCTACAGTCGGGTTGGTGTGGTCTACAGTCGGGTTGGTGTGGTCTACAGTCGGGTCAGCGTGGATTACAGTCGGGTTGGTGTGGTCTACAGTCGGGTTGGTGTGGTCTACAGTCGGGTTGGCGTGGTCTAGAGTCGGGTCGGTGTGGTCTAGAGTCGGGTCAGTGTGTTCTACAGTCGGGTCAGTGTGGTCTAGAGTCGGGTTGGTGTGGTCTACAGTCGGGTTGGTGTGGTCTACAGTCGGGTTGGTGTGGTCTACAGTCAGGTCAGTGTGGTCTACAGTCGGGTCGGTGTGGTCTACAGTCGGGTCGGCGTGGTCTACAGTCAGGTCAGTGTGGTCTAGAGTCGGGTTGGTGTGGTCTAGAGTCAGGTCAGTGTGGTCTACAGTCGGGTTGGTGTGGTCTACAGTCGGGTCGGCGTGGTCTACAGTCAGGTCAGTGTGGTCTAGAGTCGGGTCAGTGTGGTCTAGAGTCGGGTCGTGTGGTCCAGAGTCGGGTCGGTGTGGTCTAGAGTCGGGTTGGTGTGGTCTACAGTCAGGTCAGTGTGTTCTACAGTCGGGTCGGTGTGATCTAGAGTCGGGTTGGTGTGGTCTACAATCGGCTAATTAAAGACGTATTTCAGTTGAGTCCTTTCCTCCCTGTAAAAGCCTCTGGACCCGTCTGGCCAGGGTTACGTCCAGAACTGAACCTGATGCAGGAAGCAGAACTCACGTAGCCGATGTCGGGCCGGTAGCAGGTGTAGGCTCCCAGCACGCTGTGGAGGAGGTCGTGGTACGGCCCACCCTGCAGACAGAAAACAGCGCTCTGAAAAACCTGCTGCAGACCCGGAACCCGCGCTAGCTGCTGCAGGCGGTACCTTCTGGAAGATGAAGAGAGAGGGGAAAGTTCTGGAAATGTCCAGCTTGATGAGGTCTAGACTGGACTCTCGGTCAGCCAGAGACGCTCCTCCATCTGACAGGGAAACACAGGAAGTACAAAGGTCAAGTTTTACTCCGAGACGGCGGTGGAGACTTCAGATGAAGCGGGGCACACCGCTCTCGCTGTCGTTGACCGAGCTCGTCTCGCTGTAGCTCCTCCACTTCTCTTTGGCTCGGGACAAGAAGATCTCGTAGAGTTCTGTAGGAAACACATCCAGGAGGAGCCACAGGTTAGTTGTGCCGCCTCCTTCCTCCTAGGACGACCCACAAACCGAGCTGGACGTCCCGGCTGGGGAACCAATCAGCCTGGGACGCCATGTTTAACCCAACAGCCGTGTGTGTGATGACCTGCTCACCTGGTGTGATGTTCAGCTCATTGCCGATGGCGAGGCTCCACACTCTTCCTCTGATGCTGGGAGGAAGACCCTGCCACCAGAGCTCCCTGACCCGCCTCGTCCCCTTCCTGCACAGCCACACAGAAACCAGTTCATACTGGGAATCCACCACACACACACACACACACACAGGCGGGAGACGTACATGGTGTCCCAGTGGGGCAGGATCTCCGTGTTCCAGGTGACCATGGCGTTGGAGATGCTGTCCTCGTGTCGGTGTCTCTCCTTCATCTGACGCTTCTTCTTCTGTGCATCTTTCATCTCTGAGATGGACGCACCAGGACAGAAGTTTAGTCGCAGGAAAGTTTGTTCCGGTTGGCTGCAGCAGATCAGTCTGGACCAATCAGATCAGAGCAGAAATGGTAAGAGTAGAACGTTACCTCTCCTCTTGGCTCCTGCCACCATCTCCTCGTACTCCAGTTTGTGTCTCTGAGTTTCCTCCATAGATTTGGCCGGTAGGTTCCTGTAGGAGAGACAGAGACAGACAGTTGGACAGGTTAATCAATCTAAACTTTATTTATAAAATACTTTTCACACATAAAAGCAATACAAAGTGCTTCACATGTTAGATAATAAAAAGTTAAACAATAATTCTAACTTTTACTGTACTGTCTTTTTTGTTGTTGTTGTTTTTTTTTTACAAACTTCAAAAGTATCCATGTGAGAGCTCAGCACCCCTAAACCTCTGATCCTAGAATGGCTTGTGTGCAATGCCTCCCAGTTTGGAAGAACGGGGCTTTTATTATTTAAAATGAATTATCTTTTGACTGTCAAAATGCTCAATGATCCTAAACTCCTTCAGTTTCTAACAAAACGTTGCATCCACCGCAGTCCCGTTCTGTTTAGCTTCCCTGAATCTGCTAGGTCACGTCAGTGTTCACAAGTGTTCACATCCTCATTTTTCCTGCTGATATCATCGTAAAAAGGTTTTGACTACCCTTCTTAGTAGGATTGAAAATTCTTTCTGAATGGGGTCGATCAGATCGGCTGACATGTTTACGTGACACATCTTTATTCTGATTGGCGTTCGACCGGATCAAAACTGCTCCATGTAAACGCAGCCACTGTCCTCTTCTTCATGTCTGAATTTGGGCTGTTAACTTAAACTGCTGAGAAACACTGAGATGAAGAGGAAGAGGAGGAATTAAGTGAAGAAATATCCAGAAACTTGTATGCCTGATCATCTGGAAAACTGTTTTCAAACTGCAGCAGTTTGATGTCGCTGATAGAACCTGATTCTGTCCAACGTAGTCGCTTCTCTGCTGCTTCGGTACAATGAAAAGCTTCACTTTACTCACGATGGTCGGTCCTCCAGGATGAGAGCAGTGGTGGACAGAGGCTCAAACTCCAGGTTCTTCCTCCTTCCAGCTACCGGGGGGTGCTGAGGACACGAGGACACGTCCACGTCCACGTCCTCCTGCTGAGGAAACCAAACAAAGAGCAGAAGTGAAATCTAAACGCCTCTCTCTGAGCCCTGCAGCCGAGACCAACATCACACATCATCCAGCTCCAGTTTTTTCTACAGAAACGATGATGAAGCAGAACGTAATCCAGATGTTTCCATCTAACCAGCTCTCCTCTTAGAAAACATGATGAAAAAACAGAAATATACACTAAAGAATATGTGAAGCTTCATCAGTGTTTTCTCTCAGTTGCACATTTACACGTTTATTCCAATTTCCAGACCACCATGGACGGAGTCATTTTAAATGTACATACACTATACTGCCAAAAGTATTAACTCACCTATCCAAATGATGGAACCAGGTGTTCCATCACTTCCATGTCCACAGGTGTATAAATGAAGCAGCTCGGCATGCAGACTGTTTCTACAAACGTGTGAAAGAATGTGTCGCTCTCAGGATCTCAGTGAATTCCAGCGTGGAACTGTGATAGGATGCCACCTGTGCAACAATCCAGTGGTGACATTTCCTCCTAAATATTCCACAGTCAACTGTCTTATAAGAAAATGGAAGTGTTTGGGAACGACAGCAACTCAGCCATGAAGTGTTCGTCCACGTAAACTGATGGAGCGGGTCAGTAGATGCTGAAGCACGTAGTGCGAAGAGGTCGCCAATTTCTGCAGAGTCAATCACTACAGACCTCCAAACTTCATGTGGCCTTCAGATCAGCTCAGGAACAGTGATAGAGAGCTTCATGGAAAGGGTTTCCATGGCGACCAGCTGCATCCATCCATATCCAACCAAGTGCGATGCAAAGCGTGGATGCAGTGGTGGAAAGCAGCCGCCACTGGACTCTGGAGTGACCAATCACGCTTCTCCATCTGGTAATCTGATGGAGGAGTCTGGGTTTGGCGGTTGCCAGGACAACGGTACCTGTCTGATTGCATTGTGCCAAGTATAAAGTTTGGTGGAGGGGGTATTATGGTGTGGGGGTGTTTTCAGGAGCTGGGCTTGGCCCCTTAGTTCCAGTGAAAGGAACTCTGAATGCTTCAGCATACCAAGACATTCTGGACAATTCCATGCTCCCAACTTTGTGGGACCAGTTTGGAGCTGGTCCCTTCCTCTTCCAACATGACTGTGCACCAGTGCACAAAGCAGGTCCATGAAGACCTGGATGCAGAGTCTGGTGTGGAGGAACTGGACTGGCCTGCACAGAGTCCTGACCTCAACCCCATAGAACACCTTTTGGGATGAATCAGAGCGGAGACTGAGAGCCAGGCCTTCTGGTCCAGCATCAGTGTGACCTCACAAACGTGCTTCTGGAAGATGGTCAAAGATTCCCAGAAACACTCCTAAACCTTGTGGACAGAATTCCCAGAAGATGAAGCTGTTCTAGCTGCAAAGGTGGACCAACGTCATCCTGAACCCGACGGATCAGGAATGGATGTTACTGAAGCTCAGATGTGAGTCACGGCAGGTGAGTGAATACTTTTGGAAATATAGTGTATGTGTACATGTCCACATGTTTGTAGTAATCCTGAGCACCTGAACTAACTCACCTATACAGACTAAAGTCAGAGAGATAGATAAAACAGAAGTTCTCCTCCTGACCTGGAGACGTTTTGTATTTAAACAGGAAACATGAAACCTTATCTGGATACGTTAGGATTACATTTAACTTTATTACGAGATTACACTTTTTCAGCTGTTTCCCAGTAAACAGATGAAAATATTACACTTTTTTTTTTTTTTACTAGAATAAACTTTATTACTATAAAACACTTATTTTATTACTATACTACACTTTATCACTAGATTATACTTTATTACTATATTGCACTTTTTTTTCTTTATTTTTTTACTAGCTACACTTTATTAATGAATGAATGAATGACTGAAAAATACTTTATTTATCCCAGAAGGGAAATTCAATATGGTAAGCTCATACTCTTTTTTTTTTTTTTTTTTTTTAAACAACATAGCATATATATGAAATAAAATTACAACAAAAATCAGTCAGTCTTGTTCTTCAGGGTGATGCTGCTAGTAAGAATGAATTTCTGTATCTCTCCGTCCTACAGCGAAACCGACGCAGCCTCCCGCTGAACACACTCTTACTTTATAAGAATTACTATATAAGACTTAATTTATTACTATGTTACACTTCATAACTATGTTACACTAAGATTTACACTGAGTGTTATAGAGCTGGCAGTTACTTTATTACTATATTACACAGATGTCAGAATTACTTTATTACTATATTTCAGTCACTTTACTGTATCTCCTGTTATTTTCATATTTAACCTGTTGGTCCTCTGGACCAGATCAGACCCTCTGGAGGGCCAGTATTGGTCCCCGGGCCGTATATTTGACAGCCCTGATCTAAACAAAGCTTTAACTGAATCATGTTACATGTTTCTAAATAAAGTTTAGATGATGCAGATAAATGTTATGAACACACACATTCCCCAGAGAAGCTGTTGTTGAAGACGGCGTGTATTTGTGAATGCACGCTGTTGTTGTTGCTGTTCCTGCATCCATCTGCCTGCTGAATATTAATGTTTCAGTCAAAGTGTGAGATTCATCCTCTGTTCCAGCTGTCTGCCGGTCAAAGCCATGAATTGTGTGTTTGGCCTGGACCATGAACAGCTCATTGACAGGATCAGACCAGCTGTGGGTCAACAACACATCCCTTGTTTTCTGCAGAAAGCTGCTGAAGCAGCCAGCAGGGGGTGACAGAGACCCTCCGTTGACTCCACAGTAAACAACCATGTGACTGCTCCAGTGATTTCCCAGTAAACAGCTGAAAATAACAAGCTGAGAACAGCTGGTGATGAACTGCATCCAAACTGCAACATTAAACCACTTCCCTCATTCCTGCATTTCATCTCCACGAACTTCCCTTTGTTTGGACTTACAGCATCACGTCTTAGTCTAGTCTTTGATGAAGGTTCAAAGGGAACTGTTGCTGCAACTTAAACGGGGAACTTCGTTTTTTTTTTTTTTTTTTATACTTGTATGATCCCCCGAGGGGAAATTAGGGCTCTGCATTTCACCATCTCTGTACTGTGAGTATCAGAGAGCAGTGGGCTGCTACTTAAAGCGCCCGGGGAGCAGTTGGTGGGGGGTTAAGGACCTTGCTCAGGGGTCCACAGTGGTTCACCCAGGAGTCGTGTCGGGGAATCGACACGATTTTTCAATCTGGACCTATTTTCTAGCATGAAATATGTTCATTTCCTCCCCCAGACAGTTTTGGTGCAACTTGAATTCCTTCGGAAGATATTTAGATCCACTCCAGATCAGCGTATGCGCGATATAATGGCAGTGATGGGGCAACCTCACGGAGCCTCTAAATAAGACATTATCTGCCACAAACTCCTTCATTTCACCAATGTTTTGTTACGAAACATTAGTCGGACCCCCCTCGAAGCGGCTTTTTCGTGGTGATTCGTCCTTTTTTTACAAAATTGTGTCTGTAGTGTCTGTAAATGAGGACAAATCACCACGAAAAAGCCGCTTCGAGCTCACAGGGGGGTCCGACTAATATTTGGTAACAAAACATTGGTGAAATGAAGGAGTTTGTGGCAGATAATGCCTTATTTAGAGGCTCCGTGTGGTTGCCCCATCTCTCCCATTACATCGCGCATACGCTGATCTGGAGTGGATCTAAATATCTCCTGAAGGAATTCAAGTTTCACCAAAACTGTCTGGGTGAGTAAATGAAAGTATTTCATACAAGAAAATAGGTTCAGATTGAAAAAAAACTAATTTCCCCTTTAAGGGCCGACCCCAGCTCCTGAAAAACAAAACATAAAAAATAGTAATAAAAAATCCTGACAGGAGTTGCTGCACAGCAGCTTAGCAGAGTCTTCTACCACAGAAGCTCGCTGGAGTTCACCGAGCTGCCGGGGAGTGACCGTTCCTTCACCAATGTTTGGAGATCAGTCTGCGTGTCCTGATGCGTGTTTTTATACACCTGTATCCATAAAGGACATCTCACTTTGTGAAGATAGACAGATGAATACCGTACTGTATATATACATATTAGGGGTGCAACAATGCATGTATTTGTATGGAACCATACAATATGGGTGTATAACCGAACCGTGACAACTATATCGAGCTATACGGAACAATAAAAAATGCTTATATTATTTTTTCAGCTTGTCTCCTGAAGACGAGCTCTGTGTTAAAAACTGTACAGTTGTGCTCAAGATTATTTATACACTCCAGTTAAAGAAGGAAAAAATCAACTGTCAGTGAAATAAGCTGAAATTGACAAAAGTAATAACAAGTAATAATAATAATCCAAGCTTCTTCACGTTAACCCCGCCCACAATAAATGTCTGACCAATCATGCTATATTCCTCAGACCCGAGGGGTCGGGAACAAGCCGCAAGATGTCCTCAATCTCATCCGCGAGAACAAATGACATCATTTTATTCTCAGAACAAGGAGAAAGTTCTGGCTTCTCGTGGAGGATGTAACAAGCTTTAACTCGGCAGCATCATTCTGCTGTCGTGGTTACGGACGGGACGAGCTCAGAAAGAGAACCTCATCCTGATGGCTTCAACATGTCCCCTCAGCTGCTGTCAGGTTCCAGCAGATGAGGGTCCCCGGCTGCAGGGATTTCCTCTCATGAGCTCCAGCTCTGCGGCGTGATAACGCCTGGATGGGAATCGGCTTTCCGGCTCAGCCAGAAGATGCTGGTGCTGGGGGGGTGGGTCGGGGCTCTGGGAAGTCCAGGTTCTATTGTGTCTGTTCTTCCAAACAAAACTGGGAAAAACATTCCCAACAGGAAAGGGCCGATCCGAATAAACACGGCTTGTAGATGAAAAGATAAAATCTGCCAAACATTGGAGATGTTTTCTTTTAGCTAGAAGTTCATCTGTAGTCATGGAGGATTTATTCAAAGCATCCAGCTTCATAATGGTCATCATCAGCCTTCCTCTCCGAGCCAACGCTCCCCAGCACAAACACTTTAAATAAAGTTGAGAAACTCTCCCGTTACTGCAGCAGTAAGCGGACAGAAATCATTCAGTAATCCTAACTGCCCTAAAACAGGAGACGTTTAGTCTGATTTAGTTTCCAACAGTGAAAAAAACGTGACTGCTCAGAATCATCTATAGACTGGACAAGGGTGTGGAGAAATGTACGATATTCCTCACAAAATTTAAATAATAAAATAACAAATCTGAACTTCATTTATCGTACTTTCTTAACACCAAGGCAACGTTTTATGATTAAGTTAACTACTACTCCAAATTGTAATTTATGCAACTTGAAACAAACTGGAACCTTCCTACATATAATGTGGGAATGCCCATTGGCTCAAAAATTTTGGTCGCAAATAAAGTGTCTTTCTGAAGCAATAGAAGCAGACATAAATTGCTCTCCAAAATGTATGCTATTGAATGATGATTCTGAGCAAAACTTCAACCTGATGCAAAAATATGTATGGATGTCATCATGTATTGTGGCTAAGAAGATGTTAGCAGTTAGATGGCTACCACCAAATACATTGTCTATGCATCAGTGGATGAATTCATTGTTGGATATCTTATCTATGGAGCTCTCTGTTGCTAGAATGAACGGGGCAGGCGAGGTAGTGATCAAGGCCAGGAGGAGGCACTAAACGTAGCCGGACTTATGTTAGAAAAAATATAGTTTTTTCTTTTCTCCTTTTATATCTTTTTATTTTACTTTTTTTTTTCTTATATTTTGTTTACCTGTTAATCTATATGTTTATTTTTCTATTTAATTATATTGTACTCGAGTTGAAATATTTAGTACACATTTATATACAAACGGATCTGTGGGAGGGTGTGGGTTGGGGTTAAAGAGGCAAAAGATATGTAGGTGTTTTGCAGAATAGACATTATTTCTGTTAAATTAAAACTGCTAGTTTATTTTTTTTTCCTCTATTTTTCATATAATTTTATTTATTTAGTTTACCTTAGTTATTGCCCTATATCTATATATATATATATGTGTGCGTAGGCATATGTAGGATTATGTGTGGGCAGATATGTAGGCAGATATGTGTGTATGTGGGAGTATATATATTTGATTTTCGTTTATTTTTACCTTTCTATGAGAAATGTTTGAGTATATATGAGAGAAGGTATGAGTAGTTGTATATAAAAAAAAAAAAAACAAAACAACAAAAAAAAAAAAACGTTTGCATCTTTTTTTTTACAGCATACGTAAACTTTTGGTTTGAACGGTAGCTGATGCACGGACGTTTTCCAGCATTTCTGTCCCGTCCAGGAGGTTTACAATCCAGCCACTAAATGTGGTGTTTATCCAGAGACTCTGGTAAATCCACAATGATCCATGATAACACCATTATTTACCCCATTTTCATCATAGAAACATCACTGTCACTACTATGTTGCTAAGAGACTTTTATTTAGACCTGGAGACACTTCCTGTCAAACTTTCCACCAATCAGAGAGCTTAAATTGACGGCAACATCCAATCAGGAGCAGCCAAAGATCAACAAGTGAGCAGAAAGTTCTACTTGTGTCTGAAAAGAAGAAAAATAATGTTCCTCCATGTCTGGAATAAAGAAAGAAGATCTTTCTGATGATGAGGAGGAGCTGGTTTGTGAGGATAGAAGGTAAATAGAAGCAGAAATAACTGGAGATGAGGAAACATGGAAACATGGAAATAGTTTCTGTTTCTTTGTTTCAATGCCTGAAAGCAAAGATGGAGAGATGATATGCAGATGAGGAAAGATTCACTGTTGATCTGCTGGTGTTTCTACAAAGTTCTGGTAGGAATAAACTCTGGTTCTGGTTCTGGTTGGTCTCTATGGTTCTATATCTATTGATACACTCATTTACATCATTTTAACCTCATAATCTGAGAACTGAGGCTGAACTGGAACATGATGTCTGGATGCTGACTGGGATTAAAGGTTCTAGACAGGGACGCACAATATAACCAGCCCCGTATCAGTATCGGCCTATATCAGCCTTAAAACTGAGTATCGGACATCGGCCACCCCACCGATATTTGACTGATCCGCCCGCTGTTTCTAAAGTCTTAAAAAAGACAAAAACTTCTTCTTGTTCTTATTTAAAAACTTATTTTTTACAGACTTTAAAACTTCTACAAACTAGGGGTGGGAAAAATATGATATCAATACATTGAAAATATTGTGATATTTTATATGCTGATATCGTATTGACATTTAAAAACACGGGATCGATTTATTTTGCCGACAAAATGTTGTGATTTTTCATCATTCTGTTAGAAAATTTCATGAGAATTAACGAAAATTTCACAATATTTTCATATGCTGATATGATATTGACATTTACAAATATCGATCTATTTTACTAACGAAATCTTGCAAGAATTCACAAAATATTGCTAGAGTTTTCTAAGTAAAGCAGATCGATACCGCGTTTTTAAAGATCAATTTGTAATCAGCATATCAAAGTATTGCGAAATTTTCATGAATTCTCGCGATATTTCGTAACAGAATGATGAAATATCACCATGTTTCAGTGTATCGATTTTTCAAAGTGTCGGAAACGGAAAACAAAACTGCTTTTTGCAATGACTGCTTTTTTTTTTTAATCGGCATATCCGATATTGGCCAAAATTCCAATATCGTGCATCCCTAGTTCTGATGCTGACTGGGATTAAAGGTTCTGATGCTGACTGGGATTAAAGGTTCTGATGCTGACTGGGATTAAAGGTTCTAGATGCTGACTGGGATTAAAGGTTCTGTTGCTGACTGGGATTAAATGTTCTGATGCTGACTGGGATTAAAGGTTCGGATCCTGACTGGGATTAAAGGTTCTGTTGCTGACTGGGATTAAAGGTTCTGGATGCTGACTGGGATTAAAGGTTCTGATGCTGACTGGGATTAAAGGTTCTGATGCTGACTGGGATTAAAGGTTCTGGATGCTGACTGGGATGAAAGGTTCTGATGCTGACTGGGATTAAAGGTTCTGATGATGACTGGGATTAAAGGTTCTAGATGCTGACTGGGATTAAAGGTTCTGATGCTGACTGGGATTAAAGGTTCTGATGCTGACTGGGATTAAAGGTTCTGATGCTGACTGGGATTAAAGGTTCTGATGCTAACTGGGATTAAAGGTTCTGATGCTGACTGGGATTAAAGGTTCTGATGCTGACTGGGATTAAAGGTTCTGGATGCTGACTGGGATGAAAGGTTCTGATGCTGACTGGGATTAAAGGTTCTGATGATGACTGGGATTAAAGGTTCTGATGCTGACTGGGATTAAAGGTTCTGATGCTGACTGGGATTAAAGGTTCTGATGCTGACTGGGATTAAAGGTTCTGATGGTGACTGGGATTAAAGGTTCTGATGCTGACTGGGATTAAAGGTTCTGATGCTGACTGGGATGAAAGGTTCTGATGCTGACTGAGAGGTTCTGATGCTGACTGGGATTAAAGGTTCTGATGGTGACTGGGACCATTTCCTCTTTTTGCTCCGTCTCAGTGTATTTCTTCTCTCCCAGGTCGGCCTGTCAGTCACGTCTCAGTCTTGTCTTGCAGGTAAAAACCTAAATGAACTAATAAACCTCTGCATTTGACTCCATAGTAAAAAGCAGCTGTTAAACCTGAAGGACCTGCTGGATCGTCGGCGTGGAGGCGGCGTCTTTGCTCTGGTCGCCCTCTCTGGCTGCCGTCTTCCCAAACAGACGCCATCCTGATGCATTGTGGGATGCTGCCTTGGGCTCTTTGGATTTCCTAGAAAACAGGCTCCTGAAAGACAGAAGAGCAAGCAGCTGGACGTTAAACCTTTACATTTAAATAATGACAGAGGTGAGATGTAACGAAGCAGCTTCCCTGGATGAAACACCAGAAACCTGACAGCCCCAGACCTCCGCACAGATCTGGACTGGGATGCTCCCAGTTTGATTCCACATCTGATTCGGTGTCGGAGGCGTTACTGCAGGGAAACATCTCAGGATCAAAATGTGTCTCTTAGCGCACGGCGGAAAACTCTCATCCAGGAAGCAGCCTGATGTCCAGCTTCACCTGAACGCAGCAGAGAAACCCAGAGGGCTGAACGTTCTGCTGCTGGTGGTGTAGTGGTGTGGGGGTCGGTTTTCTTGGCCCACTTTGGGCCCCTTAGCACCAGCGTGGCGGTTTAACCACCACAGCCTGAGTATTGTAGCTGACCATGTCCATCCCTTTATGACCACAGTGGAGCATCTTCTGATGCTGCTTCCCACAGGAAGATGATGTCACAAAGATGACATCATCTCCACCTGCTTTCTGGAACATGACCATGAGTTCACTGGACTCCAATGGCCCGCTGGACCAGGTGAACTTTGATAGAATGAACAGTTTTTCCAGTAAAACCAGTCGTGAATTAGGGATCTAACAATTACCGGTAAAATGGTTAACTGGGATAAAATTACCAACAGTTAGTAAAACCGTGTCAAAACTGAATTATCGTTAAAACCGCGACTGATTGCTGCACTTTGAAAAACTCTCAGTGATGCTGCTCATTGGCTGTGAAAGTGGCGGCAGTTCCAGTTTGCAATGTTTAATTCATAAAAACATGGCGGAAGGCAACAAAGGCGCCCACGTGGACAGTACTTTAGAGGTTTTTTCCCCCTTTAAAAAGGACAAAATACACTTTTAGACCTATTTTGGATATTTTTAAAGATGCTGGGGGGTATTTCTAGAATACTGTGAAAAAAAATGATAAACGTGATCATTTTGGTCACAATTACCGTGATATGAAATTTTCATAGCGTTACATCCCTACTCTGAATAAGAACCAGTTTAACTTCAGGCTTGTGATACATTTCCTGTCAAATGTCAGAAAACCAGATAATTCCTCCTGATTCTGCAGCTGCAGCAGTTTTTAAGCTTCTGCTGGTGGAGGAGAGAAAAGGCTGGTCGGCTGCTGGGAGGATGAAGAGGAACTGAAGGTTCCTGAGCAGGAAGTAGAGCTTCAAAAAGGAACAAAAAGCAACCACACAGCACTTTGACCCAAAATACAGCTGATTCTCCTCTGAGCAGCTGAACTGGGACCTGGACCGGGACCGGGACCTGGACCTGGACCAACAGCTTCCAGACTCTGACACTCGGCCCTCCGGACAGTTTATCCGACAGAAACCGGAGAACTGGTGATGGACCCTCGTTCATAAAATCTCCATCAAACTCTCTGAGATGTGAATCAAACCAGATTAAAGAAGTTTATCATCCAACGACTTATTTCAGGGTCCAACAGATGTTTGTAGCGTAAAATCAAATTCATGGACCTGAAACCAGGAAGCAGCTGGTGGGCCGGCTCAGTCCGTTTAATAAACGCTTCCAGCCTGCAGCCGAGCTACACTGCAAAAAGTCTGATCAAGTCTTACATTCTTATATGCAGCAAAAACTTTTTCAATTTGAGAGTAATATACTTCACAAGACTAGAATGTCAGATTATTAATCTACTTTGAAAGAAAATGTATTTTATGTCTTACTTAGTACGTGAATCTTAAAATTGTATATTTTATTTGCATATTAAGGTCAATTATCTCATTAAAACACTGTTTCAGATCACTTTGTCTTTCTCTCCCAATTTTAGCTGAAAAACTTGTTTTCAGACCTCCTGTACCAGTTCACACACAAGTTTCTTGCAATAAGAAAAAATATCTAGATGTTAGACAAGTGGAAACTCCCTTAAAACAAGCTGAAAAAATCATTTCAAGTTTCTTATTAAGAGATAAACACTCAAACTAGTCTGGTAATGTTTATTCTTAGTGTAGTTGCTTTCTCATTTTAAAGAGGGGGTTTCATGTCATTATTAGGCACATAATTACCTTTTATGGCAAAACCATGTAACTGTGTTACCTTCTGTAGTTTTGATACAGTATACATAAAAAAACAACTTAAAGAAATGTGACATCATCCATGTCTGTATCTGATGCCTTAAAAATTCACTGCTGTGCCTCGGAGCCGATCAATCAGTGCACCCCTAAAAAAAATCTTAAAATAAGGTCTTATATCTCACTGAAATGTTTCTCTTTACGCAAATTTGTCTTATTTTGAGTGTGATGAGATATTTTGTCTAGAAATGAGAAAAATATACTTGCTAAGATTTGAGTTTTTGCAGTGTACAAGAAAGGCTTTTTAGCGAATTTGAAAAAAAATGATCTTGTTTTAAGAT